>NW_004624799.1:10293249-10336692 GCF_000247695.1 Heterocephalus glaber | reverse complement strand
AGGGTTGAACTCTGCAAGGTTCTACTGCAGGTTCCAGCTGCCCTTCCCCTGAAGATAGTCCAGGTTCTGATGGGACGTGATGATCCCTCCGACTTACCAAGTATGGTGGTCTGGTGCGCCTTTATTGCAGAGATTCTCTTCACTTTTCCAGTGGGCTTCAGTTTTCATCAAGGAGCTTGAGAGAGGCTCTCTTTGTGTTGTTCACTTCTGTTCTACCTTCTGGAGCTCAGGACAATGGCCTTTATGACCCCCTGTGCCTTTGTACTGTGGAACCAGGTAGTGGCACAGCCAGGAGACCAAAGGCGAGGCGAGGTGGGGTGGGGGAGGGCAGGTTGTGTGCTGCAGGAGCCCGTGGCTAATCTGGTCCCTGAGGGGCTGGGCCCGAGAAGGTGGGGTCCAGGCTCAGGAGGGAGGGAGCCTGGCTCCAAGAGGCCAAGGTCCTCACTGTCCGCTGGCTCAAATTGTGGTTTTTAAAGCACATTTAAATGCAATTTAAACTCATCTAATTATTGACAAATTATTGGGCTATACATGTGTAACAATGTTTGTCTACGACTATGTTTTTGAGTCTCTAAAGTCGTTTTTACATATTTGAGGTAGAGAGCAAGATGTTCCATTTGATACAAGAGGAAAATATTAAAACTTCTTTTGAACTTCTTTTTATCTCAAAAGTGAGCAATTATAATCTAACACTATGAGTTAATAGATTTAAATGTGTTGACTAATTTAAAATATGCATAAGTTGAGGGTGTTTGCCTCCCTTAATTTTTTTCTGATGGGTATATGCAATATCAATGGTTTGTTGAATGGGACTCGTAGAATTGTTAGGCTTACTATATTAAAGTATGCTGACAAAGTAAAAATTTGAAGTTGTATTTTTTTTCCTATAAATGTTCTGGATTTTAAAATAGCACTCTTTTGATGTCTTAAGAGATCCTAAAGAAGAAAAATAAAGTGCATCTTGTAGTTAGGAACAAGTATTAGTCACAATCTGTAGTCTTACACATAGATAGGACATATATGATCATTTTCTAATGTTTGCTATATCGTTATTTCAAATTTTCATGTTTGATACTCTTTGTTTCTCTGTGACTTATTGGGTCCTCCTGCACATCACATTCACATCTTCTTGGGCTCATCTTTTGTTCCAGCCACTGCTTCTGGAGTGAATTCTACTCAAACTTTGACTGGTGCCACCCAAGTATAAGTCGACAGTGTTCCTGCCTTGAGGCTGCACATGGATCTCATGTTTTCTGTTCCCTGGGGCTTCTCTGGTCCTTAAGGGAAACATAAAGCACTCAATGTTTGCCCCTTGGAAATGTAGGGAACTTCAAAGCTGTGGGCCCATCCTTTACCAATGCAGGGTCATTGGTCAGTGAATGAGTAACTCTGAACTAATGGGTGAAAAGTATTGATAAGTATTCATAAGACTTCTCAGGACGTTATGTGATTCAGAACCAGTTCTGAGAAATGACTTAATAATGCATTATTACTCCTCTCTATGCCCCTGTCCTTATTCGTGACTTGTACTACTTGTCAACCCATTCCCAAATGGATTTCTTTTATTTATGTCTATGCTTCGTGTTCTGTTTTCAGGGGAACCTTGGGAAAAATAAATAGTATTGGAATTAAATATTGGAAAGCAGACTATTTGATTGGGTTGGAAGTCATTTTTTATCACTGTGGCAAAATACCTGAAACAATTAACTTAGAAGGAGAAAAGCTTTACTTTGTTTTAACAGTTTCAGAGGTTTCAGCCCATGCTCACTTGGTTTCTGCCTTGTGGTAAGGCAGAACATCATGATTAGGAGCACTTGGTGGTGCACAGTTGCTTACCTCATAGCAGTTGGAAAGTAAAATGAGAGTGAAGAAGGGGTCAGTGCTCCACCATGCCCTTCAAGAGCATAACCCCAGTGACCTATTGTCTTGAACTAGGCTCCACCTCCTAAAATTTCCACCAATTCCCAACAGCCCCACCAGCTAGGCACTACACCTTCAACACATGAGGTTTTGGGGGACATTTAAGATCTAAAACATAACAAATGAGATTTTAGAACTGATGGTTCATCATTCAAATAGCAATAAAGACCCCAGCTCTGGTGTGAAATGGGGAGGTGATAAGCAGCAGCATGTAATTAATAAGGTTCCCACATGAGGTTATTTGGGCAGAGATACAGGTGGAATCATTGTTATAATTGAATTGCAAGGTGGCAATGGTAATCACAAGGATTGTGAAATGACTAGATTTTTATTAATTTCTGTTAATGCTTTGAAATAAAAAAAATGGCTCAGCCAAAATCAACTCAAGTAGCACCATAGATACCAGTGGCCTCTACTGGCATTTGAGGATACCATTTTCTGCAACTGCAGGAGAGTCTGTGTTGAGAGTCTGTGGTGAATGTCAGGCCAAGAATCAAATTGTAAGAGGGACACAGCTGCAAAGAAGACTGTAGTCACAGCCTCTTTGGGTTTCCTAGGTCTGGGCCCTGGGAGAAAACAGTGGAACCCTGAACTCTCCATATGGATATTTGGGTGAATAAGTCTGAAAATCTTGAAGTTTCAGTTTTCCCTGAATTCTCCACACTGGTACAAGAAGGCACATTCTCCTTCCTAATAGAGACCATCCCATGCTTGTTGGGGGTCCTTACAAAGATCCAGAGAGTCATATACAATGAAGGAAATTCACAAGATGATGTTTGCTCTCCCTCAGACCTATTGTGCCACCATTCATTATTTCCTCACCAGTAACTCTGGTAAGGTTTCAGAACATCCAAAGAAATATAACTCTTTCTTCAGGAGGAAATGGTTTATACAAATTTCAGGTCCCAAGTTACATACAGCAAAAGAACCAGAGGAACACATGTAGGAGTGGATTTTGAGAGTGTTGATTGGTAGGGGGAATACAATGAAGGTGGGTAGGGAAAATTTTATTGACAGCAATACATACTCAGGCATAATTTGGAATTTAACCCCTATTGAGGACACCTGAAGCTGGTAATAAACTTCAGCTGGAGTGTTTCTTTGAAGCCTGTGATGTGGTGGTAGCCAATAGGAAAATGAGGCAGAGATGCTAAGATTACTTTGGCCTAGAATTAAGGAAGACATGAGAAGTCTCATAAAAGAAGGGAATGTTAGAGTGGATTTGTTATGTGATATCTAGAAACTAACATCTGACTCTGATCCCTTGGAGGATCCAAAAAAATCCCTTTAAGGCAGATAAACTACTTATGAGGGAGATGTCAGCGTCTTTGTAAAACTTGATGTCTGTGACAGTTTTTTTTTTTTGGTACTGGGAATCGAACTCAGGACCTTAGGCTTGCAAGGCAGGTGGTGGCTCCCCTGTGCTAAATGCCTGGCCCACAGGTGACAGTTTTTAACAGGAGACACTGCAAAGGAACGAGTATCAGTGAGATAATGGGATTTCTAAATGACTGTATTTGCAGCCATACTGAACTTCCAGAGACAAAAGAATTGCAATTACTACTGAAATGGGAAGAAGTCTATCATAGCAGTCAGACTACCCTGATGTTCAGGAATCCATGGCAATCACTAATACATTATGATGTTTTAAATCATGAGATCTATGGATGGTTGGGTGATTACTTGTGTGTATATAAAACAAACAAGATTTGGTGAACAGAATACTAACATCAGCTATCACAATGGAAGATCCAGATCCTGTACCCAGGATAGATATGTTGACAAAGACTCAGGATATAGATTTGTATAATTTCATAGACCCAGATCTTGTTGGTTAGAAGGGAGGGTGCATGCCCTTGAGTAATGACCCTGCTAATTACAAGAATAATTGTCAACCTTCTCCCTATCTATTACAAAAGGATGTATGGATAACCAAAATAATACTACCTGAGGAAAAGGTAGTAGTTCGACTTTTTGAAGACTGTTGGATAATGGATATGAGTAGACACTAATACCTGGAGACATGAAAAGCCACCATGGTTCTCTAGTTAGGGTGAGGGATGTTGAGAATAAGTAAAAGTTGAGTTCTAGACCAACTATATCTCATAGGGCCTGCGATGGATCTGTGGCCCTCTTATTGTTTTCCTAAAGTCTAAATGAATAATCAGGATGTATAAAATTACAAAATACTTTGTAATTGAAAAAAATCTCCTTTATTCCTAGATCTGTGGAGCTGCTGTGAGAGGAAGGGCTAAATGGAGGGCCCTGAAAATGCCCCACCACCATTCTAGTGAGTGGTGTTTTTGTGGTAGGTGATGACATTGAATGGACAGTTACAGCAACTATCACCTGAGAAGAGCAAAGCAAACCTAGAGAAAGAAGGTCTGGGTCACTACAGCAGGTAAGAAACCTTACTTAGATCAGCTGAGGTGTTGGCCAAGGGTGAGAAAAATCAGAATGAGTAGTGCAAGAAAGAGATTATGATGATGATCAATAAAGTTTTAGAATCAGCTGAAACAGCAAGGGATGGTAGCTAACGCCATATCTTGCAGGACACAGCTGTTATCATTTGAGAATGCATTCTTGTTTCTGCTTGTCTTTCCTCCCTGTTTTTACTCTCTGCATTCATTATTTCTGTTTTCTAGGATCATATTCTCAGGTAAATTGAATGTGGGAGTGCCTTTTTGGATAAAATTCAGGCCTAGACAGAATATTGTTAACTAAATTGAAATAAATATAAGTAATTCAGGTCTTAATGTAAAATTATGCTTCATAGTTCACATATATAGAGATTTAGGAGAGTGATCATTTTATAAATTAATACAATTTTTCAACTTATCTTTATTCTTTATTCATTTTACATTTGGGAACTGGTAGCGATAGTAAGTAGCAAGTTGCTATATCACTAAAATGTTCATTCTTTTATGTGAAGTGCACACATATTTAGAGATTTATATGCTGAATAACAAGAGAGCTTCTTTTACACTTTAAAATAGCATGAAATTACCCAACATTATTTCTATATTATTGAATAATTGGTTTATTACATTCTCAAGGTAAACAAATAACAAAAAGAAGGGAAAGATTCTTCAATAACAAAGTAAATGAAATTTGTAGTATTTTTGTTGGTATTTCCAACGTCAGTTTACACTTTGACCATCAGAGGTCATGAAAGGACAATGTAGAGCAGAAAATTGGAGCTTTGTTGAGCTAAGTTTGAACTGTGAACTGTAACTTATTTGTAGAAGGCTTTTTATTTGTTTATTTTTGGCTTTTTAAAAAGAAAATTTATGACTGATATATTGTAATTTGTAAATCAAAAAATAATTTGTAGGAATAAGATAATATGATGGATTGCAAGAACATCAGGCTATTTGACTTTGGTGCTCTCAGTTTTTAAGAATAAAATTTAAAATGCAAAGTATTAATGACATTTGGATTGGAAATATAAATATATGTTTAATTTCAGTTAGTTTTATAGAGCCTATAATTGACAAAAGTATTCTTTATTAAAAGAAGGAAAATAAGTGAAGTTAAATTTAGAAGTGTCTTGGGATATATTTTTTAGGGAACATAGCAGATACTTCATAAAGCATAGAGTGTGTCTCCAATATCTATCAATAGGTATTTTGCTTGTCATAAGTAATATGTATTGATTTTAAACTTTTCTTGCTCTTGGTAAATTACCTGAAATGAAAAATATCCCGATAAATTAAAATAATTTACATTTTTTTTTTTTTTGGGTACCGGGGATCAAACTTGGGACATTGCGCTTGCAAAGCAGGCAGTGGAACCACTGAGCTAAATCCCCAGCCCCAATAATTTACATTTTGTATTAAGAACACAAAGTGATCCATTGTCAATACTCTTTTTTATACAATAATTTAAAAACTTATAAAATGATCGTTAATATTTTTTCATTAGCATAGCTAGGATTTCAAAAATACTGTGGAACAGGAATAAGTGAGTCACAAAGAGACAAATAATGTATGATTGTTGTATGAGATAGTTGGAATACTGAAATTTATAGAGACAGAGAGTAGAATAGTGGTTGCTGGAGGCCTAGGGATAAGGGAGAATGGGGAGTTATTTAATGAGCACTGATTTTCAGTTTTGTAAGATGAAAAGATTCCTGGAGATTAGTTGCATAGCCATATGAATGTACTTAACAGTACTTAAGTGGGTAAATAAAAAGTGACTTACCTGGTAAACTTTCTGTTATATGTTCTTTATGAAAATTTTTTTAAAATGAAGAGTTTAACATATTCATGAGTTGACATTGGACAACCAGAATCCTTCCCAGTGAGTTGAAGTGCAATGTTTTCAGCACTTGTGATCTGCCTGTGTCACCTACCAATAGCACTGGGTAAGGCCAGCTGAGCTCTGCCCAGCCCACAGAGATACCAGGGGATCAAAAGAACCCTGGTAGAGCTTGGACCTAGCCAACAGAAATTTCAATTTGACTTATGCAAAACATATAGAATAAAATGTGACAGCATTCATCTCAAACTCCTCATTGATTCAATGGGGGCAATAACATCAACATCATTGTGTTGTGATGTCTAAATGAATTAAGACACAGAAAAATTGGAATAGTGCCTTGTACACAATGTCCTGTACGCAATGGTTATTGTACTGTTGTTTTTCTTTGTGAAGCACATCCTCTACCATATGTGGTAAACAATAATTCAATATCTATTACCATTAATATCATATTTATCGTGTACTTTTCTTCCAGTATGGGGAATATAAAAAGACATTTTTTTGTTTTTATTATGGAGCCTCGGAAGGCACTGCTGGTATTAAAAGGGCTTAAAAATAATAAAAGGTGCCAGGGATTTAGCTGAGTGGTTCCACCGCCTGCCTCGCAAGCACAAGGTCCCAAGTTCCATCCCTGGTAGAAAAAAAATAATAATAAAAGGATAACTCTGCAACTAAGTAGGGGAATTTGTTTCCATGGACTATTTGTTTAAAAGTCAAAACTCAGCTGGGGACATTGGCACACCCTTGTAATCCCTGCATTCTGAGAGTCTGAGGCAGGAGGATCATAAATTTGGGCCCAGCCCGGCAACTTACTGATTTAGAAAGACCCTATCTCAAAATTTTAAAAAAATTTAAAAGGGCTGGGTATATAGGGTAGCTCATTCAGTCCCCAGTACCTTATAATTATCCCTACCTTCAATTCTGTGTTCTTTTTTGAGTTAGTTTTATTTTAGAAGGTCTGCTCTCTGATCTGGGGGCTCTCAGGTTTTATAAGCCTCCACACTGATCCTAAGTACAACCTGCTCCTATCCAAAATCACTCTCTTCACATGCACTGACCAATCAGGTATAATGGGGGTAGGGGACTGATAAGTTCCTATCAGGACCTGGAATTTGAGAAATTCTCACCAGAAATTTTATTATTTAATTCATCCTCCTTTCTTAGTAGTAATAAATATTCTAAAGTAATTCTTTGTATATTTTAAAAAGGAGCTTTGAACCTGTGTTACACATAATTCATTAGTGTTTTAGGATTCTATCAATTTTTATGTGAAATGTCATTTAGACATGAAAACAGATTCAGATACCTGTATACATACATACGTACATACATATATATATATATATATATATACATGTTTACTGTTAGCTGAAAAATATTTTACTTAATTTTTTGTTTGTAGTTATGCAGTCAATTTTTATTTATTTAATTTATTTTTTATTACTACATGTTTATAGTATGTAGTAACTACATTCTTCGTGTAAAGCTGGTAGGTGTACAATACACATCTTAATTCTTTTTATCCCCTTCCCACTCTCTCCCCTCCCTCCCCCTCTTTCCATTTCTTGGGCCCCTTCCCTTTTTCAAAAGTTCTATCTCCCTGGCTGGGCATGATGGTGCATGCCTGTAATCTTAGCACTCAGGAGGCTGAGGCAGGGGGACTGCCATGAGTTTGAGGCTAGCCTGGGCTACATAATGAGTTCCAGGCCAGCCTGAACTATGTAGTGAGACCCTGTCTTTAAAAAAAAATTCTAAAATTCTCTCTCCCCATTTCCTATTATCTTTTATTTTGCTCTTTAATTTATTTATACTTTGGGTTTTTCATATAAGAGAAACCAGGCAATATTTAAGCTTGTGTGTCTAATTTATTTTGATTTATTCACTTAACATTATGGTTTCAGGGTGCATCTATTTTCCTACAAATGACACAAATTGTCAGTTTTAACAGGACAAACACAAATTAATATTTGATATGAAATGGGAAACATTTTGATTTTTTCATGAAATCTTTCTTTGAATAATTCCTTTATTAAGAAAGTCAAGGTACACATACATTTTCTAGTCACCATATAAATCTCATTGATGAAAAAACAAGATTTCTTTGAAAGAAAAAGAAACTATAAGGAGACTTCCTACAATTCTACCCGACCTTTCACCAATGCTTCTAA
Source organism: Heterocephalus glaber (assembly GCF_000247695.1). Next base: position 10,328,341 of record NW_004624799.1, on the reverse strand, counting down.
CAAGTTCCAAAATGAATTCCAACTCCATCCTTTCCCTTGTTTGCCATATGCCATCTGGTTCTAAGGGTGAGCACCAAAGGAAGAAAAATCCTGAATAATCCATCACCTGCATTATTTCACATCCAATAATCAGCAATATTGAGAGTAGCATTTGTTCTGTAACACTACGGCCTTGTTAAAGGAATGCATTTAACTTTGAGAAAGCTGAAGATGGAACAAAACTAATGATTTTCTTGTCTGTTGGTCTAATTTTATTATTCATAGATTGACTTATAAATTAAAACTTGTGTGTTAATACATCTTGAATGTTTGTCATATGTATAGAATGATGTTTTTCTTTCTTTTTCTGGCTGCCACCACCTTCAAACCTACCCCCGTGTCTTAGGTAAAGACATTGTTCTTTGAGCACAGGCAAACAAGTTCTTATCAAGCAAGTGTAACTACATTTTGATTCATTACTACTTCTTTTAGTTTCAGTGGTAGTGATGATGACCAAATGTCTAAGGTAATACAATAACAGTCATGGAAGTTATAGAATCTTCTCCATGTATACATAAGTTGCTCATAATTTCTTGCTGCCCAGGATCTAGTCATTGGCTGAATAAATTGATTCTTTTGATCTGGATAAAATTATTTCATTTTGAGTCTTAATCCTGAAGAATTTGGGAGAATTAAAAAATCTTGACTAATTGTGTATTGCTCTAGAATAGGGTCTTTTAGAATGGAGTGAAGATGACTATTGATGATGACCTTCAGGATAAGGTACTTGTCCTCAGGTCTTTGGGAAGCCTGAAGAAGCCTTGCTCTTTTTACCACAGTTTTCTTGTAAGTTAATGTAAATTGACATAAAGTAACTTTCATTAGCAATTTCATTTTCTTCTTATCACAATCAATGCATTTAGGCTACGTACTTACTCTAAAAAGGTATTTTACAATACATAGGTAAAGGTGTATGATTTATGTACTCCTCTTTTTCCCCTGAGGAACAGGGATATTAATGCTTTATTTTTTAAAAAAGAGAATAAAATCTATGAAATTCTTATTTCCATATTTAGAAGTTATTTCTGAGTTTTGATACTCGTTTAAAGGAGATAAATTTGATTTTATTTTAGCAAAATGGAGTGAAGAAGAAATATTAACATTATGGATTTAATCCTGAGTTTTAAAAATACACTTTTTTGGGTAGCTCTAAGAAGTGGGCCGATTCATGGGGACATCCTCTCAAGGGAGAGTCCCAGCTACAGTTCAACTGTGGACAGCAACTTCATGGAGCTTGGAAATGTTACCATCATGAACATGGTTGGTTTGAACCTAAACACCTAATGAGTTTGTTTTAAAATTGGGAATATGACTGTCAAGTGACCAGAGATGTCAACTGTCATGGAGGATTAAGGCAAAATGCTTGAGAACTCCCAGCCTGGCCTGTGGTGGAGTCACAGGCCTGGTGAATCACACTGGTTGGAGAGGCAGGATTGGCAGGAGCTAACAGGAAATGGAAAGAAAACTAATTACAAACAGGCTACTGGGAACAGTAGCATCTGAACCTTAGAAGAAATTTATATATTTTTGGCTCAGATCAGCAGCTTTTTCAGATCTGGGTAACACAACCAGAATATACTGTTAATCTGAGTTTGTTTAATGTTTTTAGTTCTGGCAGTTTTTCAAGGCCATATAGCAATTTTCTTTCTTGAAAAGCTCCCTACTCTTTACAGACTGAAATGTTAGAATATGGTAGAATTTCAAATATCAAATTTGGAATTGTAATTCAAATCTTTTATATTAATTTATATATAACCCTGTAGAAAAATGCATGAGACATAAATCAAAATTATCTGATTATCAAATATGGGGGATCGTATTTGATTTCTTTTATTTTCTTGATACTTCTTTATATTTTTAGTTATCTGTATTGATCATGTAATCTCTTCTGAAGCTTGATAAAAATAAAACTACTAAGACTAATACATAAAACATCAAAGCACATATCACCCTTGCTTGCAATTTATTTTTGCCTGGATTTATTTTATTTCATTTTATATTATAATTAGGAATGGTTATTAATTGTATAAATTAATAAGATTTATTGTGATAGTTCCATAATGCATGTATGTGTTAATTGTATTCATCCTTCCTACATTTGCTCTCTCCCTCCTCCCATCTCTCCTCTTCCAGTCTTCCTTCTCAGTCCCTTACAGTTTCTCTTCTACTTTCAGGTCATCTTTTTTTTCCCCACACATGACAGAAACATATAATACTTGTTTTCTGTGTCTGGCTTATTTCATTTTCCTGCAAATGTAATACTCCATGTGCATATATAACACGTTTTCTTTATTTAGTGATCTGTTGATAGACATCTAGGTTGTTTTCATATCCTAGCTATCATGAATAATGCTGCAATAAACATGGGTATGAAAATATCCTTTTTGTATGCTGACATCATTTCCTTGGGTATATACCAGGGAGTGGGATAGATGGATTATGGGATAGTTCTATTTTCAGCTTTTTGAGGAACTTCCATACTATTTTTCATGGTGGCTGTTTTAGTTTATATTTTCACCAATGGTGTAAAGTTTCTTTTTCTCCACATTCTCATCAGCATCTATTATTTGTTTTTGTTTTTTGATGATAGCCACTGTAACTGGGGTGAAATGGAAATTGAGATTTAGTTTTTAAGAAATAAGTCACTGGAGATAAAATTAAAGTTTTCTATATTTTATTTCTATTTTAAAATACACTTATAATTTTAAAAAAACTTTAATTTTTTGAGAAGTTGTCAGTACATTTGCACTTCACATGTGAGTGCATATTCCCTGGATAACTCCTAATGTGAGACCATTATATTTTTAAATATTCAGTGTACAGAACAATTGGCAAATATAAAGTATTTATAGGTTAAATGAAAATAAGTTATGCTATATTTGCAATAAAAATTCATATTGTGGAAGGAGTTCAAAGTAATACTGTAGTAATAAAGTAAATATCAAAATAAGAATGGCAGAAATGCAGGTTGAGACTTATTCCTCCTTCCATTCTTATTTCTGTATCAGAGTCATAGTGAATCAAAATATTTCTTCCTGAGGCTGGAAATTCATATATCATTTGAATTTTTGGTGTACTGTACCAAGTACAGGGGCCCAGAGTAAAGATGAAAATCCTATTTAGATACAGAAGTAGGGAAAAGAGTTAGAATAATCATTAATGTACTCAAGCAAAAATGCACTTCAATAGTTTTATAAAAGCACTGTTCACACCTGCATTGGCAGGACATAAGACAGAATCTAAGCAAAACTATGGAATATAAAATTTCTCAAAAACCCAGATTAAAAAATCCTACCAAAATACATTTCTGAGGACTCTTGGAGTGCCAAAGCTTCCAGGCACGTGAAGAAAGTTGTAACTTATACAATGAAACAAGACATTTGTGCATGGAAAAACAAGATATTACTGCCTTTTACAATACAGCAATTACATTTCTTCCTGAATTTAGGCATACTTATTCCTCACACAATTTTTTCATTTTAACTGTGGTATCATTTTTCTTTCCAAAATTGGCTATTTCAGTTTAATTTCCTTATAGCAAGTTAGGTTCATGTTGGTAGTATAATTATCATGTTCACCATCTCTCAGATACCTAGAGGCATCTAAGAGACATCTAGCTAACAACCAGTGATCAAGTTTGTGGAAGAACCATTGCTTTAAACTATCATTCCTAAAACCAACGAACATTATTAATGAGTACTTTGTTACCTATAAGTTAATATTAATAATACAAATTGTTACCTTTAATTATCGATTTAAAAATTCAATACTTGCCATGTAATTTATTGCCTTTAGAAGTTAATAGCTATAATACATACTGAAAATCATAGCTTTATGTTGTTATACTGACGTATTGTACAGCTGGCAATGTTCGGAATGTAGATACATATGGAGGGATGAATTTGAGCAAAGATGTGAAAGATGAGAAGGTATGGTCTGCTTTTTAGGTTGCTCAAGTAGATAAAGTGTCTTTGAGCATTATAGGCATAGACTGCTCAAGAAAATAATCCTTAGGACTATCAACAGTAACCACTCTCAAATCTACTCTAGATCTTCTTTCATTAATTATTGGTTATTTTGTTATACAATTTTGGAAAATGTATTAAAATTCAAGTTTGGAGGAAAGAGAGGTACTGTGGTTTAGTTTTATTATTTACATTTATTAAACAGCAGATTATGTTTAAATGATGTTTTGAATGGATCCTCAATTTATTAAACACTTGAAAATAGAGGTGCTCTGATTGAAACAGGCATGAATGACTATGTGGATTTATATCACATTGATCCCCATTAATGATGTACAATTAATGGATGTTAATAAAATGTTAAGAAAAAGAAACAGATATGGAGAGCTGCAGTATTCCTGCTGAGCCTTACCTGTGTTCCCCAGATAGCACTTGAGGCATTTCCTGAGAATCCAAGGCTCCAGATGTAATGTATATATCTCTATCTACCCAGTAGATTCCACATAACTTTCCTCCAAAATGTCCCTCAGTTCCTTACTTTTACTCACCAGTGGGAATGCCTTGATCCTCTTCTGCTACTCTGGCCCCTGTAAAGCCACAGGGAGTAGGTACATAGCTACCACTGCCCATCATGAAAACATCAATGTCCATGCCAAGGGTGCTGTCTCAGTACACTCCACCTAATCTGGGGTGCCAGAACCATGTTGAGTCCCCAGTACGTTGGCATAAACATCTCTCCCATGCTCTAACAGCTTTTCTCCATAGCCCAAAGCACATTTGAATATCTCCATCTGATTATGACCATTGCCTTTTAAATAAATCAAGTACAGTGATTCTGATGGGAATGATAACACACAATCCATTCCATTTATACTTTCTTATACTTTCACTCACCCTAATATAAAACAAAAGTAAATAAATGGAGTCATACAGACATGTTTTTAAAGCGTGCTTGTGTATGTATGCATACGTGTGTTTTGGAGGGTGGTGGATGCAGGGTGTATAGGTCAGCTTTCCCATTGCTAGGACAAAATATATGACTCCTGCAACTTAAAAGAAGTGAGGTTTATTTTGGCTTACAGTTTCAGAGATTTTAGTGTATTATTGGCTGTCTCTAATGCAGAGACATAGTGGTGCAAGAGTGTGGCAGAGAAAAGGGGCTCAGCTCATGACATCTGGGAATCAGAGAGTTGGGAAGAGCCTGAGAGGAAAGGGCCAGGGACCAGATAGGATTGCCAGGGTCATGTCTCCATGGCCCACCCAGACACATCCAAAAGTGTGCTTTACTAATCTCCAAGCCATCTCTCAAGCCATTCAAGTTGACAATCAAGATTAACTATCACATGGGTGATATCTAAACCATAACCTTGTATCCAAAAATGTTCTGCTAAACATGGAATACAATTTAAAAACCACCAACCTATTTTGCAAACAATGATTGTCACCAGAACATGGTAAAAATCCTATTTATGTTACATAGTTGTGTAGCTTGAGTTTTAAATTACTTCATCTACTGAGAATTAATGCACATGTAATTGGGAGAACTGTATTTCTTGGGATTGTTAAAATACAAGATAGCATTGCTAATGTACTTGACAGTAGAATGTGCTTGGAAAATTTAAAAAATGGGTCTTATTTATTCCCCTAGATATTTAAAATGATTTCAGTTAGCACATGCTTTTTGCAGTGCCTTTCCACTTTCTCCTTTTTATCCTTTGCATTCAAAATCAAATCTGTGTGTACAGATATCTTTTATAGAAGAGATATATACATATACACAAAAGAGAGATTTTGAATATGTGAAATCATTTAATATGTTTGGGAAACTATGTCTTTTCTTTATCATGGAAATAGTGTTTTAAAATTCTTGTGTGTGAGAAGATCCCATTTCAAAACAGTTTGAGCTGCATGAAATATTTTCAAACTATTCCTAATTAATAATCTGTGAACAAGGGTGGACACATGGAAATATTTTGCAAAACTGTTTGTCCTTTTGTCCCCAAACACTTAACATGGCTGGAGCAAATTTTTCTGCTTTAAAAGCATTTTTTTTTTAACAAAGCAAGCATTTGGAATGACAATAAGCTACTAAACCAGGCAAAAAATGGACACTAGACTATTTTCATTTGTAAAATTTTGTCAGTTGCTTGTGAACCTTTATGCCATATATTCTTCTCTTCATTCCACTTTGTATCACTCATAAAATTCCTCAAAGAAATTTCTTGCTCCCTGCTAATCTGTTTATCCTTTTTTTCTTTTAATCCAAAAATTTTCCTCGATTAAGTAATTCTAAACAGAAGAAGGCTTCAGTTTTTCAGATGATGGCTTGAATTTTTGATTTAATTCTTTGCAAAGATTTAGATTGAAAAGTTTTTGAGTTGAGAAAGAAATTAAAATGTTGACAATGCTAACAAAAAGTTGTGCATGTTTTTCCTATTTCTCACTTAAAGTATTACTGGGAATAAGGCCATATCTACTCAGGCTGTTCATACAATCACTCACTTAATTATTCAACATATATTTCATGAGTACCTGTTGTGTGACAGCAACTTATAGGCCCTAGAGAGCTATGACTAACCAGAGCTCACACTTCACTTGCACTAATGGTGCTTAAAAATGATCAGAATTGGAAAAATAAACACAGATTCTCTACCAGTGATTCTGCCATTCAGTATGAGAAGCTCCAAATACATTGGAAGTGATGTCTTTCGTATTCCTGTAGATGACTGACAGTCTTACTCATTATCTTCCTGCTCTCCACTAAAGTCAGTTTTATTATTCTTACCTATTGATTGAAACTTAGCTCAGATATGGGAAGCACTTCGGCAAACTCGATGACTGGGTTTGCTTTCTTTCTTTCCTTTCTTTCTTTCTTTCTTTCTTTCATATTTAAGATGACATTACAATTTGCACTTTGCATGCAAATACTTTCCAATAACAGTGAGACTTTTTAGTACTATCCTGGAAAGTCTTTAATCTATTTTTATTGCTTAGTTTTGTAAGACAGGTTTATTACTGTGAACATGACAAAGAAAGCAGTTTGAACAAAGTTCTTAATTCACCACTGTTTGTTTGCTTTCAATTCAGTATGAAACTGTTAACTTTACAAAAAGACAACTAGGAATATGGCTAAATATTTATTTTCATAATCTCTAGTTTCACATATTTCTAAGTTCAGAACTGAAATTCTATATCTCCTCTGATGCCTTCAAAAAGTTAATGGTACAAACTCTTTTTTTTTGAACTTTTCCCCCTTATGCAGTCTCTTAATTTTTTATGGCTCTAAAATATAAGACATGAAAAAGCAAAGCCAGATATATTTTATCTTTCATGTATGACAGATGTTTCCTCACCCATGTTTCATGGGCATAATCCATCTTTAGAAAACATAGAAATGGGTTTTTCTACCGGCAGTGCCTCATGAAAAGAAGACTGTTTGTCTTGATTAGAAAATCCTTCATAATGAAAGTTAGGGACATATGCTGTTTAAGTTTCTTGATGAGATTCTATGCTGAATAATAGAAGAATTAACATGAGGCTAAAATGTAAGAAGCAACTTTAAGTATATACATGGCAATATTGGCCATTTGAATAGAACATGTTCCTTTGGTATCATTTAAAATGTACTCATTTAAAAAAATATTAGATGCACAAAGGCAGAGGCCACAATGGCTTTAGGGAAGTTTCATTTTTGAGATGGTTTGCAAGCATACGTATTAATATGGATATTTTAGTGGACAGAAATAAGAAAAAAAAATCAATGTGTTAAATATGGATAAGAAATAATCTGACGCTCTAGCCACCAAACTAGCATCAGACATACGTTTGCTTTAACTGTCTCAGAAGAACAGATATACAGTTTTTTTGTTATGCCTGATCCTATCTCCTTATAATGCTGGCAGATTGAGTAGCTTTGCCTTTCAGATTTTCACCCAGTTATTTTTAGTCCTTCTGAAGCCTGGGAAATAAGAAATATAACCGCCTTGAAAAGTCCAAGTGGGCCAACCATAGCAAGGCCTCTGAATCTGATTAGATAAAACAACAAAGAAGTTCTGTTGGGGCAGAAGCAGGAAGAGCCAAGGTGGGTGGCAATCTCTACTTAGCTCAGGGGAAGTAGAGCCTCAAAGAATTCAAAAGTGGTGAAAAAAGAAAACATAAGCAATAGACAACTTTCCCACATCTCAGGTCACTCTCTAAATACAGCTAGAAAAATTTTCCCCACACTAAACTTTTTTATGATTTCTGAAGTATAATAAACAGTATGTGAATGTATGTTTATCCTAAGCACCACACTGAGAGAGATATTCGCTCTCTAGTAGTGTTTGTGCCCTGTATTAAACAGTTTCCATCCCTCTTAGGAGTTAGAAGGGAAATCAGGACACACTGTTACTTATGAAAATGGATACTGGACTAACTTAACTGCAGTCTTTTTCTTTGGATATTAAAATGTAAGAGAATCATGGGCATAAACATATGGGTAGACATTCACTCCCCAGGCAGGGTTAAGAAATAAAGTCAGTATCAGTTCTGCTACTTGATTTTTGGGATCATTGTGTCAGATGTTAGCCTGGCAAATACCAAGCAAAATCTGACCTAGAAGGTGGGAGTGGCTGATGTGCCAACAGTTGACATCAAAAGCTCTTGACGTGCTCAAATAAGTGACATTATGCGTGTCCAGCCTCACTACATTGTAAAGGAAAACAAATAAAAAGAGGATGTGGTACTGAAATATAAGACACAGCCCATCTGGCATCTTCAGTGCTTTGGAAGACACTAAAGTGTCCTGTATTTCAGCTTCACTATTTAAAATGTAGGGATTGTTTTACATTTCACATTCATTTGATAACTTGAAAATCACTCCAAATTCTTACTTATTTCATTTCCTATGTCCATGGTTAAAACTGTGGAGAAGCTACAAAGAGGGAAATCTTAAGGCATTTAATGTTTCTTAGGTAGAAGATAAACTTTCTGGTTTTTTCCTGAGTTTTTCAACTTCACTTATCAACACTCTGATTCTTTAATATGTCATGAGCAGCTGAGGCAGATGTGTGAGCAAGTTTTAGTGGAGGGGCTGGAGTATGCTTGGACCAGGAACTCCTACAGTCTGTAGGGAGGGTGGGAGACATTCTGGATATGTAGGAGGAAGAGTGAGGGAGTATGGTGGGCTCAGCCGACATACCAGCAAGTTCTGTAACTCTACCAGATTCCACTTGTTAGCCAGGACTGTTTGGGCTGTTCCCTGTTTTTGTGTATAGTCCCAGATCCATTGAGGGTGCTGTTGGGGCATCCAGAGTTAATGAATGATTGTTTCATCTCTGCTTATACAAAGCCGAGAGCATCAGTAATAGGCTCAAAGGCTATGGCAGCATCAAGCACCTGATTTAAGACCAAACTGGTTAAGCAGTTCTGTCTTTGTCCTTTGCCTGTTTGTTGCCATGTGAGAAGGGGACCTGGCACTTGCTTCTCAGTGCCACTGTGGCTCTGTCAATCTAGGGATCCTTGAATTTGACCATGCAATTAGATGGTTCCACTATACATGTCTGCTGTCTGACTACAGATACTTGTAGACAAAAGTTTCAAGAGGCTTCCGGTATTAAAATATTAAAAATTTTATATTGTACTCTCATTTTTATCTGAGGAAAACACTAGTACAAAATGTGTCTGTCTTGTGAAATATATAATATTGGCTGCAGAAACTCCTATACAGAAATGTTTCTGTGGTTGACAAACTCTTTGTTTAAAGTGTCATCTTGCATTGCTGGTAAGATCAACTATTTAAATTAAGTCCTGAATTCTAATTCAATATATATATGTATATATATATGTATATATATGTGTGTATATATATGGAGTTAAAATAGAAATCATGAAACTCATTAACTTATTCTAAATACATTCTAAACATGATATGTATACATATATATATTAACTGCATAATTATAACTTCATAAAAGTATTAAAATTGATTTTCCAGGTATAATCCAAGGTATAATAGAAAATCATAACTTTCTAGTCATAGGTTTCCCTATCTTCAAAATAAAAAAACATTAATTCTAGGGAGAATTTTTCAATTTATAAAGTATTTTCACACATGTTAACTTTTCCATCTTCTAAGAAGTTTGGGCTAGATGGTTTGTAAACTAAATGGTTTATACTCTCCTCTGCTCAAGATGTGTATTAGTTTGAGGCTATTCTTTTATTAAAGGATACAGACTGGAAGATGGTTTTTCACAACTGAAACAATAGAACAAACTAAGCCACTCAACAGAGTGACCATGAATGTGGTTCATAAAGTCCTTGTATTGTTAGATAGCACTTTTTAAATCCTCATATGGTGCTCAGGTTTTTTTGTTTAAAGGGTTAGAAACTCATCATGGGAGAGTTTTGAAGTGGAGGAGACAGTCTGTCAGTGCCCTGGGAGTTACAGCAGCTGAGCATTTGACTTTAGCCAGCCACCCACATAGCACCAAATTCACCACCATGGAAAGGTTTGTGCAAATGCTGAAGGAGAGTACAAAGACTATGACACCTGTCCTTCCATTGATTCCCATTCTTTCAGCGTCTCTTTTTTTTCCTCCCACTAATCACCTCTTAACTGCACCAGTTTAAGAAATAAGCACTGGCAGAGACAAGCTTCCAACAGACCACTCTTCCAAAATGTGCCTTGAAAATAATACCCAGATTAAGCCCCCAAACCAGGCTGTTCTCTTTGTTGTTGAAAGCTTTTTGAAAGTGGTCACTTCCTTAATATATTAAGAAACTGAAACATTTTCAAGGAAATATGAATTTTGTTATATGTTTGTTGGGCTCAATACAATCTTGACCAGAATTTAGGGGAGTACTTTTATTGCAAGAAATTCCTTCAAGCTTTTTGTTCTGACTTCAAAAATCATTTAACTGTATTGTAGAATGTTTCCATTTTGAAAGTGGTTATGAAGCACATATAGGGTGGTTTCTAAGGAAACCTAAGGCAGTTTCTAAAATGGTTTGCTAAGGAAAGACCTTTGCAATCTGACAATATTGATTGTAACTCTAGTAGGATGCACACAGAAAAATTCTTCCTTGAAAATTCCTGGAGGAAGCCTGAGGTCTTTTAAAGTTCACCATTATTCTTTAACTATTGTGTATGTTACTAATTCTACATTCTATAGAGGTAGTAAGGAGTTCTCTTAAGCACCAGAGCAAATGCAATGGTTGACTCATCCTTGAGTGTGGATTACATGTGTGGGGTTGTGTTTTGGATGGGGCACTCTGGAATAGCAACACTCCATCACAAACACAGTGGCACACCTGTACTCCAAATGGCCGAATAAGGCAAAACACATGACATCAAAACACTGGGACTCATATTAAAGAGAAAGGAAGAGAAATAGAAGCTAAGCTGTAGCAAAGGTAAAGACAACATCAAGGCAATAATATACATGAAGGATAGTTTTAATGTACATTGCTCATGAAATGATTTATTGATCTTTTAACCTCTGCTCATAAGGCATGTTTGCTCTGTCTGATGTTGATGTGGACACCACATACACACAGTGTGAAAAATTGCTAAGATGGATGTTGTGTTTTAAAAAAATAAATCATCATCACAGATTGCACAATGAAAAGTGACTGCTGCTTATATATCCAAAGCCTCTGAAACATCACAGAGATGATAACAAAATGGCTTCTTCTGCAGTTTTCAGTGACAACAGATGGTGTAGAATAAATACTTTTTAAAATTTTTTAAAGAGGAAGTTATAAATTAGTATTAATATTAAAAGGAAAAGTCATTTAATTGTTTTTCTTGTAAAATTTTCACATATTACCTTTCCAGTCTAATGAAGTCTTACTCACACATCTTAAAGGAAAGCATTAGTAGTATCAATTTGGTGGAGCTTTCACAGTTTATTTTCTATAGCTATAATTTAAAACAACCATAATAGGCATTATTCTGTATGCATAGTTATCTCTGTCTCCTTAATTACTTTTAAGAAGTCATTTTTGCATGTGAAGAAGCATAAGTAAGCAAGCTAATGAAAAGAACTTTTGAAAGTTTCTTTCTACCTGTAAAAAGATTAATTTTTAGTCACCAAGTTTGAGCTTTTGTTCACTGAGATTTTCATTCTTTTTCTTAAGCTTATCTGCATGGATTCATATCATTTTTTTAAAACAGACAACATGATACCATAACACCCCATAGACATTATTCGTATATTATCATTTTTTCAAAGAATGTATCTGTATGTAATTGTAATGGACTTTTGTTTTAATTAGCTGCCTCCACCTTGTGCTCCTTGTTTGTACCACACCTCTGAGATAGGAGCTTTGGAATTTCAGTGCATCTCCTAGCTGTGTTTTGAAATACAGGGAGTGAACTTAACAACAAAACTGGAAAACCCTGTTTTCTAGTAACTGTGAATACTGGAAAGTCTCAGGAAGAAGACCAAGATTAGGCATTAGGTTCTTATTTTTTCCTCTATGAAAATATCACAAGAGAAATGATTGTTAAAAACATTGTTTTTCTGTTGGACACTGAGGAAATGCACTAACAACATCTAATTTGAAAGTTTGGTGTTACCACAGTCTTTATTGCAAAACATGTGGCTGGTAATTGAGAAGCTGGGAAAAATCAGGTGGATTAAAGGAAATAAATTAAGAGTTGAGTAATATAAATCTTGAGAGCTCATTGCACCTGGAATCATTTTCATGGTAGTGTATACAAATGGGCTTTCTCCTCTTTAAAGTGTGCTGGCTGCAGGATGAAAATTGCTATTTTGAGTCTAATACTGTACAAATCTTTCATTGGTGACTAAAAACTTCTTTTCTTGTTGAGATTTCAAGAAATACCAGCACATGTTTTGGTAGACATTGCCAAAATTTTCCACTATACATATTTGATCCCAGATGGGTATTCTTTCCTTTAGCCTATATTTTATATGGAGAACTGACATGTACTGCATTTGGTAGAGGCAGTCTAGACATGGTGTGAAAAGCTTTAGGGCATTTGAAAAGAAATGATTTTAAAAATGCTAAGCATTCTTAATTTATTTGTAGAACAATATAAAAAGAGTTTGTGTTCAGGAATAAAATAAAAGGTAATAATTTTACTATTTTTGAGCTCCTACTTTATCACTCCATTCTGGTAAATATCTTTAGTGCATTATCGAATAATATGAACATTTATTGAGCATTTAATTTGTATCAAACTGACTGAAGCCCTTTACATATATTCACTCACTGAATCTTCATAAAGATTATGAAAGCACTTCGTTATTCTCATTTTATAGATGAGGAATCTGAAGCTGACAGAATGTAGAGCTCTTAACTACATTGCATCCCTATACTGCTTTCTCACTCAATACTTGTAATAGCCTACAATGCTAGGCATAATTATTCCCTTTTTACAAATGAGTAGACTGGAGCTTAGAGGTTCAGTATCTTGCTTAAAGTTAAGCAGCTGGGAAATAGTAGAGCCAGAATTCAAGCCAGGACTAAGTGATTCCAAAGCTCATGTTTATCCATCACAATGGGTAGAAGGCTAAGTCATCACCTTTAGAGAGCATATCTTACAAGCTTGGAGGTGGGAATGGTCTGGGGCCATGACCATAAAGCCATGTGGCAAAAGCATTGCAACCTTCCTTGAACTGTATCCTCTACAGATGGTTCAAATTGTCCTCCTTGCTCATGCTACAAGGTCAGCGCTCAGAGTGAATTGAGAATCTCAGAATGGTTTGCTTCCCAGAGTAGACATGCTCTTCATGACAGGCTCTTTAATGGAATCCCACTGGGACTTCCACATAGCATACATATTTGTAATGCCTTCTCCTGCCTCAGGCTACAAGGGTGCTTTGTAGTTAAAACCTAGTTCATTTTAGAATCCCATCTGGTCTTTGGTGGATCACATTGGAGAAAGTGAACTATAGATTAACCCTCAAGCCAGAAAATATTTTCATGGTTCTCATTTCCATAAGGTCACAAGAGTGTATGAGAACAGAATCCTTTGCAGGGAAGTAAAAATCTATGATGTCAGAATATTTTTCTCTAGTTCTAACTATGTCCCTTCAGATTTAGCTACATATTAGAAGCAACAAGTAAGGACCAGTGAAAAAATCAGCCTGCTGTTCTTATTGATGTAGGTTAAAGAGAAAAGACATATTCCAGACTCTTGATGTTCTAGTCTTTAGAAATAAAATTTATCTATCACTTGCATAGATGTAATATTTTTATATTCTGAAACTTTCTATCAACTTCAGGGCTTATAATTATTAAATACAATAAAATACACCTAACATTCATATTGTTTTGTGAAGCAAATGTACATCTTGCCAAAATGGTCCTGCAAGTTTGCATTACTTTCCAAATTCATGACCACTATAGGGTTTGTTGTCCCTAATTGTTTTTCTTAGGAAGAATTATCTCAGTTATGGAGTGTCCAGTCTTTCCTCTCTTACAGGGAAAGATTAATGTAACTTTATCTACAACTGGAATCTAGGAAATGCTCATAAGTTAGGTGATATGAATCTGCTCCATAGTGTGAGACTCATGAACCTACCATGGACAACTCTGAAATCTTTTACGGCAGAATACTTGACTTTGGATCTGCAACACATAGACGAACTACTAGAGTTCCATCAACCTCTAAAACTGAATGCAAACTTTTGTGTTTGTTAATTGTGGGAGAACGGAACCATTCTTCAGAGTCTGCAATCTCCAAAAAAGAGATGACTGAGAGATACATAGAAGTTTCATTCATCTTATCTTCTTCTCAGCCAGAATTATTTCTACCTATTAGATAGAAAACAACATGGCAATAAAAGAAATGTACAAGCTTCTTTTTTTAAAAAAAAGAGTTTTCTTCATCAATAATGCTATTTTGCATTTTATCAAGGAGATGTTGACTTCCTTTTGATATGCAAAGGCTAACATCACAAAATTATGACAATAATACATAACATGTAGAATGCATACAATCTTTTACCTATTAGGCAGAAATGAAACATATTCAATGATATTTTTGAGAAAAACTATTTCAAATGCTTCACACATCATTCATAAAAAGCTACTACTGCTGTGGCTTGGATATAGTTTATTTCCCAAGGGTTTATGTGTTAGAAGTTTGTTTTCTAGTGTGATGGTAAGAAGTGGTGAGGCTTTAAAAGGTGGGGCCTAGTGGGAGGTAATTAGGTCATTGGGGTCCTGCCTTTAGAAGAGATTAAGGTAGTTTTCATGGGTTAGTTCTTGAGAGAAGGTTGTTATAAAAGAGCAAAACAGACCCTTCCCTAGTCTTTTGGTTCCTATCTCACCATGTGATCTCTTCCATGTGTTCCTACCATGACACCATTTGTCATGAGCCCCTCACCAGAGCCAATGACACTTCATACTGTTTGAACTTTTTTCCACCCAAACTGTGAGCTAAATAAATCTCTCTCCTTTATAAGTCATTCATTCTCAAATATTATACTATACCAGTGGAAAGTGGACTGATACATCTCCTGAAGTTATTAAAGTTAACTAAAATTCTACAAGATATTATCTACTTGAGGAAAAAATATTGATTGTGTTCATAAGGGTACAGATAAAAATACACCAAATAGAATTGAACAATGTAAGAATTCTGCCTTTCTCAAAAAAAAATCAAACCCAAACCCCTCAAATATAACTCAGATATTCTGCAATTTGTACATTTGTAAATGAAGATCCATTTGAATCTCATTAGCCAAGATCTTTTCTCTTTGTGATAATCATTTGGCATTTTCTTACTTTTGTGCCCATCCTTTCCTCCTGCTTGCACTATTCTCCTGATATTCCAATTTTTACCTCCCTAGGATGAGCATCCAATGGTCTCTGGGACAGGTATACATTGATTGTGAGAAAAGGGGAAAAGATTAAAGTAAGACATTTTTGTTTCATTTTGTGTGCCATCTCTTCTCCAACTATGATAGCTTCCCAAGATCCAGTACATGGGGTTATCATGTTCCCTTATCATTTTCTCAGTCTTTTTCTTGACTCTTTTACAAGGCCCCACTGTCATAAAATGCTCAGAATGATATAGTTTTTTTTTCACTTCCTAAAAAAGACTAATAGTTTATCAGCATGTTAAGTCCTACACCAATCCCTTCCCCAAATACTTTGCACATGTCTATTCTTTTACTTCTATATCTATCTGCTTGGCTTCTTATTTCACTTGTTTCAGGTCAAATAATATCATATCACTTGGTCTTCCCCCTCCACACTGTAACTCCCCCTTAGTGTAATTTGTTTTTCTTCACAGTACTTGGATCATATTACAAGAATCTATTTATTTTTGTTACTTGTTTCTTCCTATCAGAGTGAAGTGAAGGTTCAGTTTTCTGTATTGCATAATGCCTACTACAATGCCTGACAGGTACTAGACAATCAATAATTCAATGTTTTGGATAAATAACACCTAACAGTGCTTTGCAGTTTATACTTTCAAATTAGTCCTCCCAAATCTTAATTAGTTCTCTATTTTATTGTGATCATCTAATTTTTTAAAAACAAAACAATGAAACAAAAATTTAAGCCCCTGTATTGCAGTTTGGAGAAGTAGGCAATAAGAAAGAGAAGGGTCACTGCCTGGGATAGGCCCAGTGGTATTGCATTGAAAGAAGTCTCTGGTAGGATTTCTGTATCCCAGGAGCTAGTTTCCAACACTAGGGAAAAACATTTGGTGTTAAAATAAGTATAGTAATTTAATTATGGGAAAATCACTAATCCTATTCACAAAATCACTAATCTTATTCACAAGACTAATATATAAGAACAATAATTCCAAATTTTTAATTTCTGATGAGACAGAACTATTTCATAGAACAGCCACTTTTGGTCAGTAATAATTACATTTTTTTCCATCTTTATGGGAAACAAAATTATAATTAGTTTCTTGGTGAGTATGAAAACAAAAGAAAGAGTGTAAATTGAATAATTCCAAAGACTATATTATCAACAGCTATAGTGGCTAATAATTACAATATCTTTCAGCATTGAGCTCTTACTACATGCCAGGCATTGTGTTAATTTACATGGGTTTACACTAATACATGATAAAAGTATTTTGCAGATGAAGTTATGAAGGTCAGAGAAGTTAAGTGAGTTGTTAAGGTAGTTATATAAGATCATACAGCTAACAAGTGACAGAGCCAGAATTTACCCAGAGGTCATTTTAAAATTTAAAATCTAAGACTAATTAATTTTAAATCTAAGAATCATGTGTTTCACACTGCCTTACTTACCCAAGGATGATGGCTCCTCCACTGGAGGGCGTGTTTGTAGGAAAGAGTTGCTCTCTGTTTAATAGCGCTATCCTTGTTCTGTCAATAGTGATCAATAGCGATTCTCTTTCCTGTGCTTCCACTGAAGATCAGTACCTCATTTTAACAGAAACATCATGTCTTGGCTATATCAATGACCCTGATTAAGATAGATTAGGATACAGTAAAGTCTGTGTCTGAAAGCTATTCCATCTTTTGGAGTTAGGCGTCTGAATTCTGATAGTGAAGTTAGGTCGGCTTTTGGAATTTAACTTCCAGAAAATAATTTGTTCTTCATTCCTTCCAGTTATGCTTCCTCCTGTATTCTCGATCTTAAGAATGCTTCAGAAAATCTCAACACTAGCTGCACAGTAGGAGAACATTGGAATTTTTTAAAAATACTGTTATGAGGCTTAGTGATGGATAAATAAGACCCTGTTTTAAACAAAACACATCTCCAGGTGATTTAAATATAAAAACCAGCTTACCCTAATATACTGTATATCATCTTCTTCAATATCCACACACAATGGCAATGTTTTCTGGACTTTTTAGTTCACTTATTTGATGGTAATGATTTGCTCACAATATGCATTTACATTGGCTTTATTTGTGAGGTCAAATTTCATCCTTATATTTAACATATCAATAAAACTTTTAATATAGGTTTTTTCTATTCCTTTGTTCAGCCAATTATTGAAAATTATTGGGTTTTTGAATGCACAAGACAAATTTGACCTATTTTCACAGAGCACCAATTTTTCTCAAATATTTAGAATATTATTTTTATTAAATAGAGTTACAGATTTCCATTTAAAATTTTATGAATTTTAAAGATTAGTTTCTAAGACTTCAGATAAATTTCCTACTTGAGGTCACTTCTTCAGTTATACTACTGATTTCCTCATTGTGACTAAGGAGAAACTGCATGGAAAGATAGAAGTAGAGGAAAGTTTACAAGGTAACAAAAATTAAGGTTATTTTGTGTAGACAGTTTAGCAGTGAGGCAAAGACAACAGCCTTGGGCTTTCATTATAAAAGGGAAAATGGGAAATGAATTAATTAAAAAATGGGGGTCTGAAGTCAGTATTCATTTCATAGGTACATCATTCAAAAGGTGTATGTACCAGAACTGCCCCAGCATCCTGAGATATAAAGAGGAATTGAATTGAAGAAGCTTGCAGACCAGTGGGAGGGGGATGTAATTATTGTGCAGTGCAGTCAATGCTGGGAGACAAGGATACACAAGTACACATGGAGTCTAGCACCAGCTGTAGTAACTTTAACATTTAAGTGGGGAGTAAAAATTGGCAGAGAGGATATATTTGGATAGTTCTTTAGGAATTGTAAGCATTTTCACATAAATTCTTTGTTCAATGGTCCCCAAGCACTTTGAGTTAGAATTGACTATCTCTAATAAGTGAAGAAAAGTAAGAGATTTGCCCAATATCATTTTAACTAGATCTGTGCCTTGGTCTTCTGCTTTCAAATCCATTATGTTTTCCATGACACAATCTTCCATTCATGCATTTAAATATCATGCAACTAGTGATAATTATAAATGGGAGAATCTTAGTGCTATTTTATTTTCCCTTAAAATGATTAAATATTTAATTATTTTGGATAGGAACAAAATCTTTCACTGTTTTGAAACACTTTGTATAATACATAATTCTTATGTCAAAGTGACAAAAAATTGTGGCTTGACTAATAGATTTTGTCAGTATTGAAGACTGATGAATAAAATCTCTACTGATCAATACCTAATCTGTCTGAGGAATAGAATTTATCTTTCTTTTGAGATATTTAAAGACTCTTATTCATGATTAAAGGATAAAATCCGAATGATTGGTTTCCCTTAAAAATATATTTTCCAACTTGTACTCTCCGTGTTATTATAACAAATAAAAACATTATTAAAAGCCCTGGGTAAGCTTTTTCCTTTAGATAAGCGCTGTGCTACCACAACATATGACATCATATTTGGCTCTAATGTTTGGAAATGACAAAGTATAAAAGATGACAAGTTCTAGTAGCCACGTCATAACAAGGGATGAAGTTTAAAGTAAGACAGACAAAATAAAGTTTGAGGAAACTATTTTTTAAATTGTACATTTATCATGACAGTTTGGGGGTTAATCTCTGGAACCAGCACAAGGATGAATGAGGTAATATTTGCACATGTTGTGGATAAGATAACCTGGGGGGGGTGTTTCAGGCTAATGTGCAACTAAGATTATGTGCTTGATGGCTGGAAACTGTTGTGTGGTTAGGATAATACAGGGTTTAGAAAAACTGCTGCTGGTGAAGTGGTGAGAATTCTTGTTGGATATGAAGCTTTCTGAATGGGGGCATGGAAAGAAGGGGCAGAGAAAGTTGCAGAGTAGAACCTTCCAAGAGAAAGATTTGGAAAGCTAGAGATGGGAGGTAAACTACCAAACTCCCTTGTAGAAATGAAATGGTAAGAGTTGGTAATTCAAACTTCACTGAAAAGTAAAATCTGATGATAAAAAATTAGCTTAATGTTGTTCATGTGTACATTACGATATGGGAAGAGATCGTACCCCTGATTTCCATCCCTTACTACCCAGATGTTATTACCATTAGAGTCATGTTCAGAGGATTCATTTGGACCTACTTTGTTTTATTCTGTGGCTTTGAGGAAGGGGAAAGAAAGTGGGTTGTGCTGGATGTGTTGACTGAAATGCACCATTAATTTCATGTCTCCATTGTAAAAAGCACTTTTAAAGTGTGCCAAGGCATTTTAAGTGTTTCAGCAACATGCTTTTCTGACAATAGAGAATCGAGGGTACATTTTCATGGTATCAATAAAAATATCACAGTAATTTACAGGGTTGAACTGAACCCTAAATTGAATTACAGTGAGGGTCTTTCAGAGCTAATAGCAATTTTAATTTTGTTCCTGGGCCACTGAGATCAGAATAAACATGAGCTCTGATTGTCTCTATGATCTGAAGTCTCAGTTGCCAGGGAGTTTGAGTTTTATGGAGAATCTCCAGTTTTGGAACTCTCTTCTCCATACACAACAGATCCCAGATTTATAAGCTTTGAGATTTTAGAAGGAAAGCAAAAGGCATATTTGTTTCTTTCTTAACTGGTGTAGGGTTCCAGCTGGTATTAGAAGCTATTACTGGCTGAGAAGAAACATTTGTTTGTGTCCCAGTCTTGTACTTGGGTCTTCAGACTTGGCAAATGGCTCACTTTGAATATCTAAACAAATAAACAAAATATTTTCAGGATCTGCTGATAGTCAATATCCCATTCTTCTCAAACTTTGCCAGATGTAAACAATAAGAGCCAATTATTCTAGTTTCTGTTCAGTTCAGAATCTCTTTAGAGAATTATATTGGTAAGAATCCCATACTTGATTCTTTGTATTAATGTGTCTGTGGACATATGATTCCATGGTTGTTTCCTGATGAGGTGTTGCATATGGCAACAAGACAGGGTTTTGGTTTTTGTTTTTGGTATCAGGGATCGAACTCAGGACCTTGTACTTGTGAGGCAGGTGGCAGAACCACTGAGCTAAATCCGCAGCCCAAGACAGGGTTTTTGATTTAACCCCCTCAGTGTCATGCCCTGGGGCACTTTAACATTAATGTCACATTAAATTTCTACTATTCAGGTAATGACTGTAGGTACTCCAGGATGCAATATGTTTGAAACTAATTTTCTGACCTGAAATTATCTTTGATATTATGGAGACATTAATGAGTACATATGTTATATTTCACTCCTTGCTGTAAGAGAAATAGTAAAAGAGGCAGTAAGGCTTGGTGGAAGGAGGCAAACATGGGCTTTGCAGTTTTCTTTCGTGGTACTGGGGATCAAACTCAGGAACTTGTGTTTGCCAGGCAGGAGCTCGAACCACTGAGCTAAATCCCTGGCCCTAATTTTTGTTTGTTTGTTTGTTTGGTACCAGGGATTAAATTCAGGACCTTCTGCTTTCGAGGCAGGCGGCAGAACCACTGAGCTAACTACCAGGCTCTGCCATTTCTTGACTTAAAGCACATCCTTTTTCTGTTGGTTTCCATGTCTGAATAGTGGGGAAATTTGTAATCACTTTGTGAATACTTAATAGAATTCTACATGAAAAGTGCCCAGCACTGTATCTAATGTATAAAAGGTGTTCAACAGACATTGGTTCTTCTCCAAAGAAGCAATAAAGGATCTGTAGCTGAGGAGATAAGTGAACACTCTGAAACTAAGTGGGCTTTGAGGGGTGCATTGAAGGATGCATGGAATTGCATACTAGTGATTTGAGGGGCTCTGTAGAGAAAGGCAGTATAGTAAATTATAAGGAAACATGTTTGGGGAGTAACATGCAGATCAATTTGACCTAAGAGGATACAAGTAAGAGAGCTTACCTAGGGATGTGTTACAGACCCAGGTTTTGTAGGGGCCTCCAAATGCAATGTGAAGAATTTCCACATTCCATGAGCAAAAAGTATCAGTGGCACAATATATTGTCCTGGAAGAACACTGATTCGGCCACAGTATTTTCACTGGATGACAGGAGGGAGACACAGAGGCTGGAAAACTGGTGAGGACAAGTGTAGAGCAGCTCAAAAGAGAAGTAATGAAGGTTCACACTGGAGTGGCTGGAGTCTGGGAGTATAGTCAACCTCTGAAAAGAGTGTGCTTAATACATGAAAAAATATTGAGTAAATATGCATAAAAAGAGGAAAGTTGAGAGAAAAAGAGTAAAAGATAAGTGAAAATGGGGAAGGAAGTGAGAAGAGAGATGAGAAGGAAGTTTAGAACAGCTTGAGTTCATTCACAAGGAGAGATGTGGAATTTTAGCTGTTTAAAAATTAGATTAACACTTCCCTTCTTTTTTTCTTTACCCTGAAGTCTTCACCCCATACACTATCCTTAATAAATAATACTTGATGAAGATGGTGATGATGTGTCCTCTTCATGTTAATCCAGGCAGTTTGCAGTTTATAAATAGATTGAGTTCCAAAACTCTGTTGCAAGTCAGTTGTTTAGCTATTGGAATGTATTTTTCCTTTGAGACAATGTAACACTCAGTGGTTAAATTCTCAAACTACTTTACAAAAGGCTATTTAATCCACAAAGTGTTGGAATTACAGTGCTAATGTACTGCAGAATAGTAATTCCTTATAGGCATATTATATACTTCTTGATGGTTTGAAAAGTGCTTTTGCATACATTTTGAAACATGAAACATCTCTGCATAATATTTTTTCCATGGAAAAAATGTGTTCCAAGTATTAAATGTGGAGGCCAGTTACACATCCTCCACCCACTCTGGTCTCAGTGAAAAGGCTTGGCTTCCACAGAGGAGAGTTTCTCACATTGCCCTTCCTATAAACAATCACTCCAAGGAAAATTCTAAAATGGAAAAAAATAAAATAAAATGGGAGCAAGGACATAGGATGAGTATAGGTCAGTGTAGAGCTGAGCTGAGCTGAGGTGAGCTAAGCTGAGCTGTCACTGGTGAGTTTGAATTGAGAAGAGCGAGTATGAATTTAGATTCTGCCACCCACCAGCTGGTAACTTTGTGCTTTGTCTCTTCCCATGTACAGGGAGGGTAATGATACCTGCCTTGTGGAGTTTTGTGGTTTTAGTGATGAGATGATATATGAAAGATCAAGTAGCACAGTACACACATAATGGATGCTCAAAATGGTAACTGGTGGGTCAGAGCTGAGGAGATGCTCTGATGGGGGAATGAATGTTCCCTTGGTGAGAAGCCAGTTCCAAGTGGGATCATATTGAGGATGCCCAGGTACTGATTCTCCTGGACAACAGTGGCAGCATCAACATTTGTTTTTCTGCATTAATATTGTGTGGACATCAATTTGATAAAGGAACCAATGCCACTTGTTTGTTAGCACCGTTACTAACTGACATCCCCCACATCTCAGTTGCTTAGCACAGTGGACATTTAGTGCTTGCTCACACTCATGTGAAATCACACAGGCATGTTTCCTCTGATGGTGTTTCAGTGATGCAATTTCCTTCTCTCTTGTGGCTCTTCTTGAATTGTCATCAAGCTACTGGAAGAGAAAAAGAACAAGTACTATCATAAGATTCTGTGTGGTCACACATTTTTATGGGTCAGAACTGGAAGGGGTTCCTATCATTCCTACTCATAGATCATTGGTAAGCATCATACAATTGCATCTAACTGCAAAAGTTAGAAAATATCATCTTGGGGTATCATTATGGCAGTCAGCTAACAGTGTTAGTCTAGGATAAGGGTAAAGGTGCTGAGTAGCTGTTTATTGGTACAAATTACTTCTTGGTATAAATGATCATTTAATATCCCCTTACCAGGAAAGAGCTTAAAATGGCAAATTTAATAATATAAATTAACTTCAGTATTTTAATATACCGGTGCTGTCTGAAGACATAGACACTTCTATGTTCTTCTCTTTCTTTGAACGATTTAACAAATGGATTCAAGCCTGGATGTTCAAGTCATACTATAGTTGTGGTTCATTAGATCAGGTATCTACATTACAATCTTCCATGACTGAACTTGGAAAAGGTACTAGAAAGCAGATAGATTTTGGACACCAATCATTTCAGGAGGTCAAAGTTTTTGTAAATATCTGCTAGGTTCCAAGTGTTAACAATATAAGATACATATGACATAGGATCCTCCCACATGAAGCTTACAATGTAGAGATGGAGCTAAGAATGCATTAAGCAATGATAGCCCAGTGGGTTTAGTGCAGCACAGGCAGTCTGTGAGGTGATGGCCTCTCAGAGTAAAAACAGCTGAGAGTGGAGGACTAAGGAGAAGGAGCAAGTGAGAAGATTGTTTAGGAATGGAGACAGGGGCAGGCAGGAGCCAGAATCCACAGGATCTTGTCAGCCATATCAAGGGACTTGGCCTCTCTTGTACAGCTGCCAAGGAGCTAACTTCATTGTAACACACAAGACCAGTGAACTCACAGAAATACTATGTATCGATTCAAGAATAATGACAGTTTACTTGGAGAAATAAATTTGTACATGTGTGTTGTGTTTTCTAGGACATACAAATATTTTTCAGATTACTAATATTTTTATCAGAGGCAGTAAGAGTTGCAGATTATGTTTCCTGCTTGTAAGATGAGTTGTTTTTCTAAAAGTAAAATTTCTCAAAGACAATTTAAAATACAACGCATCCCATTGAAAGTCTCGGGATATTCCATACTGTATTCATTTAACTATTGGTTTGGAAGCCAATATTTAAAGAGTAGTAATTTTACTTATTCTAAAAAAACTTTATTCTGGGCCGGGGATTTAGCTCAATGTTTCTGCCGCCTGCCCCTTGCAAGGTCTGGAGTTCGATCCCCTGTACTAAAAAACCAAAAAAACAAAAAAACTTTATTCTAAAAAAGAAAAAAGAGAAAAGACTAGAGGGATGTAACCCAAGACAAAGCCTTACCCAATAAACTTGGTATTGCTTGGAGTATTTCTCAGTTTGTGAGCATCTAGTGAGTCTCAATTGTGGCTGCTCATTAGAATCACCTAGGGAATGATAAAAAATTCTGATGCCTAAGCTATAGTCCAGAGAAATTAAATCAGAATCTCTAGAAATGGGAGCCAAGCTCCAAAATCTAAAAAATTTCCCAAATGACTGTTTACAAACCACTGGTTTATTAGTAGGATTACCTGTTATATAGAAATAGGAAGTTATTTTCAAGATAAATTAAGGAGCTATTTTCATAAAATTGCTTAAAGACTACAATATATTATTAGATAAAACTTAGACAGTATAATGTGTTTGAAATATGTGGTTAAAAACACGTTAACTTGAAAATAAAATATTTTTCTCATAAAAGTTTAGAGCTAAAGAGCTCTACTCAGGTATCCAGATGTTTATTTTATAAGCCAGTGACAACAAGCTATAATTTTCAATACCTTTGACTAATAAACCATAGAGATTTTTCTTTCAATACAAGAGAAAAATGTAAATTACTTTAGATCTCTTTCATGAATTGGATTATTTTGAACCTTTCCCAAATCAGGATGTATAATTGTGACTTTCTTCTTATCACATAGTCACAAGGCATGGTGTGGAGCCCCATTTCTGCTCAGGATTTTGGGGCCTGTGTTTCCTTATCTGTGAAATTGTGATAGTGAAAGTTTGGTTGAAAAATAAGACTATTGGGAGGTCTAATTTTAATAAATGTGAAAGGAAAATGTGCAGATGTTTATATTTATTAAATAAATGCTTAATAATTGTATGGATAGCTAAGATATGCATAACTCTTTAGTCTCTAAAGTACATGTAGAATAGCTACATAATATTAAATACTGATTATTTCAAATGAACTGTGCTCAGATATCTCTGCCCATGATCTGGAAGAAGGCACAGTAATGCTCAATAAAGCTGGAATGACAGGTTCATACCTAGTTTTTCCAGTGTTGATTGTGGGTGGTGGGGAAAATTTCTTTATAGTAGTGAACAAAAGCTGAATTTAAAAAGAATGTCCCAATAACTTATAACAATTTTACATGTCCCACAACAATTTAAAACACAAGATAGTTAATATTGTAACTTGTAGAACGTTACTGAATTCTCAAATATTGTCATGTCTAATAATAAGATCAAAGGTTTACTTTTGTAATTTAATGTTTTAACTAACAATGTTAATGTTTTAACTAATCCTATGTGGATTAGTTAATAATAATTGCAAAGGGCAATAATTTTTATGTACCTGGGATAACAGGTAAACTGTTTTTGTGTTTGCTGTGAATTGGCTCATAACAGACCTTTCAATGTGGTGCTGGTGTTTTAAACTAAAACATCAAGTCAGTTTGTATATCTGGCCTTACTTGGTGTTTTTCTAACTTGCCAATGTTATGCCTTCAATGTGCTTATATTAAATATAGTTCAAAATAGCCACATCATTGAATAATAAAATTTTTGAAAAGTATATGTTCTTAGAAATGGTACATACACCCGCTTCAGTTTTTGTTGCCAAATCGGGGCCTGGGGTGGGGTTAGGGAGGAAAAGAATGCCAGATCTGAGTTTTGGGCCATCATCTCCCTCCCTGAGTCATTTCATATGAGTTTCAATTCTGTTGCCAAAGTGAAGATGGAGACGCATGTGGCCACATTGTCATACCCTTCTGCCAGCTGCAAACCTCATCACAGTTCCTGTGAAGTACATTTCCACAGATCAGGTTTCTGCCAGGGAAGACTTTTAACAATCCTCTACTCTGCTTTCAACCGACAACAATTAGTATTAGCAAATGGTTCAGGCCACTGCTTGGGATTACATATGATTTCTATTCAAAAAAGACAAACTTTTACTCAAACCAGACCCACATGCTGAGCATTTGAGCTCCCCTCTTAAACATAACGAAGTTGAGACGGTATCTATCTTTCATTTAAATAAAAAATCATCCTCACATTTTGAAATCAAGTTGGCTGTTTTCCCTCAGCTGGGTTAGCCATCTGGTAAAGGGGACTTTTGGAGCGCTTATGTTTAGGAGAGGAGTTTAGGGGGGAAAATAATTATCCTTTTGTGTCTTACTTTTCTAATGTGGTCAAACTTTTTTTTAATGTTTTCACAGCAGTTTTTATTTTTTTCTTTCTTTCAGATAACACATATGGCAAATAAGTTACATTCTTAATACATTTTGCAGTCAAATTTGCATTTTTCAGACAGTGGATCAGAAAAGCACATACCCGACTGAGGCCAGTATGGCTCAGGGTAAAACAATGAAGATTCAAAGAGTTCATTCTTTTGATCTACTACATATCTGGTCCTCTTATGCCTTTTTTCAGCTTAAGGAAGAGTTAGTTTCCTTTCCACATTTTAGAAAGGCTTATGATTGCCTCAAGTGAGTACTGCAACCTTATCTTGTTCAGGGGTTTTACTGATTCTTCTCAAATAAGTTCTTAAAAATAGATATTGATGGCTGCTATTGATCTGTTTACTCTCATGGTTGTTTTATTCATTGACAGAGGCTGAATATGTCGAGCATTGGAACAACTCTACTATATTTCCTTTGGCTTCATAAAATCACAGATAATTTAGTTATGAGTTTCATAGGATTAAAGATATCTGATGAAATAATTTCTATTTTACAGATAAGGAAATTAAAATTTCAGAGAAATAAGATAATTTTTTCAAGATCCAGTCAGATTGGAGCGTGTACTAGAACCTAGAAATACTTCCTCTATTTAAGAACTTACTTCCCACACTGCAATATGGGCATACTGGATCTTTCAGTAATTAAAAAAAATATGGAATAGTGACAGTTTGCAGGAGCCCATGCATTTTCATAAAATGCCCAATATGAAACTTCATAGTTCTTCTTTAGGAACCTGATGTTAGCTTAGTCAAAGTTTATCTGTTTAAAGTAACTGAACAAGTAAATTTATATGAAAAATACATATTAATATTTACACATAGTACACTAAAGTCATGAGTAATTATTTTTGTTTTGTACATATGTTCTAAAGAAAATACACTGAATCTATTTAAACATTTTAATGTTACACCTGTAATGACAGTACTTGAGAGGCTGAGGAAGGAGGATCTTGAATTCAAGGCCAGACTGAGCTACAAAGTATGACCTGTATCAAAAAATTAAAACAAAATGAAAAATAAATTTCAAAATCAATCAATTTGATATTAATTTTCTCCAAAAAAAGGAAGCAAAGAAATGGCATCGAAGAGATCAGTGATGGCTTAATAATGTGTCAATTTAATTAGGTTAAACCAAATTTCTCAGAATGGTGAGATTCTTGGGAGATTTGGAAAGTGGCAGAGAAGCAGCAGGTCTTTTGTAGCTCTTGCATATGATAGCTTATTTGTGGTCTTACCTCATCATGAATTAGAAGTTGGGCCTGAAACTCCTGTACTGAATTCTGGATCTTCCAACTTCTGCTACAGATGTACAGTTCTGGGAAGGAGGGTCTGGTTTCAGCAGAACACTTAAATTAGGTTTCTGTTCCTGCTATAACAAATGATCACAATCAGGGAGGCTTATTATCTTATAGCCCTACAGGCTAGACATGTTTGTCATGTATCTCATTAGGATACGATCAAGTCTGCAGAGGTACCTTCATATCTAGAGGCTTTATAGAAGTGCAGCCATTTTCTTTGCTTTTTCCAGCTTCTAGAGACTTCTCACATTCTTTGGCTCATGTTCTCTTCTTCTGTCTTCAAAGGCAACAATGGCTGATGGAGTTTTTCCTATGGGTCGTTGCTCTGACCCTGACTCTTCTGCCTCCCTATTCTATGTTCAAGGAATCCTGTAATTACATCGGACCACCTAGATAAATCAGGATATGCACTTTATCCTAAGGTTAGTTGATTTCCACCAACAAGTAATTAATTGTTCAGGCTATTGCTTGGGATTATATATGATTCTATTTCTAAAAGTTAAACTTTTACTCAAACCAGACTCACATGCTGTACATTTCAGCTCCCCTTTTAGATTAAATGAAACTGAGACAGTTTCTATCATTTACTTAAGTAAAATATCACTCTCACATTTCAAATCAACCTAGTTGTTTTTAATTCCATCTGAAACTCTAATTTCTCATTGGTACATATAGAACATATTCACAGGTTTCAGGGATTAAGACTTCTTTGGGTTCTGTTATTCTGTTTACCTCAATGTTATTATCCAGGTCAGAGGAAACAAGAACTGGCGTGGATTTCAGGTGTTTTGGTGGGGGGTGATTCTATCTTGTGCTTGTGGTTTCAATTTGTTCTTATTTCTTTCCACTTTGTAGCCATGTCCTTTTCCTGAGGACTTCAAGATCCAGCATCAGCTGTAGATAGTAACTTTTCAAAGACTGCTTAATCAGCTTTATTCTTGCTTAAGCCAGATTCCCTGTAATAAATATCTTTCTGCATTTTTATATCCATGTGTCTGTTTATCTATCCATCTGTCTCTCATTTGTCTGATACCTAGTGGTTATGCATCTCTGAAAAAATGGATATAGTGTACAATTTATCCTTGGGTAACTGTAGGTGTAAGGGAAATACACTGATGTCATCAGGATTATTGAAAGTTAGAGATTGAGCAGGACAAAGTCTATGTTCAGAATAATTTTAGCTATAGGGGCCATTTCTCACTTTCCTTTTTTCATTACTTATGTTCATATTTTTTACTCACTAGTCACATGACCATGCCTAATTTCTGGAGGCAGGAAGTATAATTTCTTGCGTTCTTGGAAATAAAGGAGAAGCTGATATCAATGCATAATAGTAATGTCTACCACAAGACAAGGGAGAAATATGTGAAAAAGAAGGGAATGAGGGGCAATGGCCTGAGGACAAAAGGCATAATTGCAAAAGATAAGCTCTGCTTGGTTGTTTGGCTCTCTCCTCTTTCAGTACCAGCTTGAGGCAAGCTGCCAAATCATGTTATTCAAAATTTAATCATTTCTTCTGCCTGATGGAGAAAAGAACTTTGTGTTACTGAAGCTGGTAATAGTAGCATTATTGCTAGAAAAAATATAGATTGTAAGGAAATTTTTATATCCACACTTTCATAATTTTATTCTCTAAAATTTAGGCTTCAATATGAAAAATATAGAGCTATTATGAGATTAAACATTTTAAATATAAAACACATTACTCATAGGCAAATAATACATTCTTTTAATCACACTGTGTTAAAGCAAACAGATAATCATGGGGAATGAATCTGAACAGATTTGGGTGTGGGAGAAATTGCCAACTGTTTTTCATTAAGTAATGAAATTCTTCATGAAAGAAGTGATATATAAGGTTCTTTTATAATGAATTAAGGAAAATATTTTGGCAGGAGGCTCTTTTTCTCTAATGTATTGAAAATCTATTAGAAACATCTAGATTATTTCCTGTCCCCATTTTCTGCCCTCCCATCTGACAATAAATGGAATATAGCGGTAATTATGTAAGTGCAGCCAAATCATGTAGGTAGTTTAGAAAATATAGTAGTGTGTGCATAGTTGCAAAATTCCTATATATAATTGGTATCGACAAGTCTTCCCCATGTGAAGTTCACAGAGAAACACTGATAGTCAGAATTGCCTGGAAATTTGACAGTCTGGAAAACTTTTGAAATTTGGTGGATGCCCACTCTTCACATATTGGAAAGAGCATGTCCAATTTGTCTTCTTGTCCAATTTCATTCAGAACTTCTGCATTTGTTGATCAGCTGGTGTGGTGATGTGGTTGCCAGAACACCACTCCCTCCAAAAGCACTTATTTAACCACCCACATTCTGGCCCTGGGCCCACTGGCACACTGGCTCCTCTTTGTGAATCAGGAGGAGAGTGTAAACTCAATCAGCTACACACACAAGGGCACATTCTTGGAATGTGGCTGTCTAGACCATTTCCTTCATACAGTGGCTCAAGGGTCTTTTTATGGAACAATTACTGGAACATTAAATTGCAAGTAGTGGCTTCTTCAGCAGATTATACCAGGTTCCGACAGTGAAGTTTTAGGCATTTAAAATTGTTTTCTTCCAACATCATCATGGTCATTAATGTGCCTGTTCATATTAGCTTTAAATGTGTTCTCTTGCAGAGAAATTTGTTATCTTTCACCTCTTCTTTCTCCAGGAAGGAAGAGGATTTAGTTTTTTCTCCTTGGTGTTTATTTTTGTAGTTGTTGTGGTATTGAAAATAAGCCCCAGACACCTAGATGCTCTAGGTGGTGTCTGTGAATTTTGAACTGGTTTGATGAAGTCCAAGTATTTGAAAAGACATTTAATGCTCCTGAACTCCTGAAAATGTCTCCATGGCTTCATACTTGTTAGCAAAGTAATTTCATTTCTATGTGCCTCATTTTTTCTATTGCAAAGAAAAGAAAAGATAGAAAAAAGAATACTAAAAGGTGCCCAATTAGTCACAATAGCAACATATGTGTTAATAACCATACAGAGATCAGAACTGAACAGGAGGAATATAAACTAGGGACATGTTAAATAAACTTGTAAGATAATGCATGTTTTTGGAGCCTGAAACTGTGGCTAGTTTTATGTTGGTTTTTGGAAAGCCTACCTTCTCCTAGTATCACAAAAATGTTATCGTACATATTCTTCTGTTGCTTTTATTACTACATTTGCTTAGATTCTTACCCCTTCTGTAATTTATTCTTGTATATATCTTAAGGTAGGCATTATGTCCACTTATCTCAACATCACACATCTAATCCTCTTCTAATTGGTTTATAAGACCCTTTATCAAATTATATATTCCCTGAAACACCTGGATCTGTTTTAGTACATTTACTTTGCTAGTACCGTAATGTTTTGGTTACTGTAATTTTATATTGTGTTTGACATTTGGTATATCAGATAAAATATACCTTGTGTATCCTTTTACAGATGAATTTAAGAATCAACATATTTATTAAGGAATTTTATTTGTGTTCTGATTAATACTATGCTGAATCTATAGACATATTCGGGAAAATTGCCAATTTTACATTATCATATGTCCTCATGCAAGAACAAGGTCTCTTTAGGCGTTTCTTTGTGTGTGTCATTCCATTCTTGTTACATTCCATTACACAAACTGATTTGACCACATTGAGAGAAGATACAACAACAAAACAAAATAAAAAAATCAGAACATCTCCAAGATGTTAAGGCCACAATTCCTTTTGTTTTTATTGTTCTAGAAGAGGTTGAATTGTTAAATGTATTAATTTTAAAATTAAAAAAGACAATTACTTTGACCACTTGAATGTGTAATCTCAGTCCCCTTATGTCAATCATAGAACGTCAGTCAATAATGGCTTATCATTAGATAGTAAGTGTTGAGTGTTGCTATCAGGCCTGTCGGCTTTTCACTCCCTTTTACAATACTTCTTGTAGTCAGTAGGGGCTGCTCCTGCAGCAATAGGCCTTCTCAGGTCACTGAATCCTAACATTTCAAACCAGAGAAAGTATTGGTTTATAAGTTATCAACTGCAGTTCTCACACATTCTAACAGTCTCACATCTGTGGGCATTTTATGTGGAAGACAAGTAATGGGAGAAGGTGTGATCTTCAAAGTGTTTTGTAATCGAAGAAGGGCTGTATTACAGAAGCACAGAAGGCAAAGAGGGATTATAACAAAGTTGTGTTTGGGCTAACAAATAGAGCCTCTGCTTTTAGGGCCTGTTCCTTTGAGCACTGGTGCCAGCAGACTGCTTTGTGAGTTGTCAATTTCCTGATCTTAGAGCGTTAAGGGCAACATTTTTTGAAGTGGTGCTTTAAATAGGGAAGACAAGCTCAGGAGAGCAATGAGTCAGGGGCTTTGGAAGGAAACATGTCTGGCTGCAGACAATCTTATGGAAAAAAAATTTGATTCTACTTTCTGGCTTTGGAGCAGTTTTCCTCATTGTTGGTCACGCTGATGTTCAAAGTATTGCTCTCCGTGTCACCTGCCAGTCCTCAAGCTCCTAGGCTGCCTAGTGTTTAGTCTTATTTTGCAAGTATTATATTTTAGGATAGTCACCTGGGTATTTGTTTTTCTGTCTTTCTAGACATAAGGAGGACACAAGCCCATGTTGTGTCTATCTAATGTAGGTTTTAGGACACTATAAGCAGTTGATAATTATTGTTTAGTAGATGAAAAGAAAAAAAGAAAGAGAAAAAAGAAAAGAGAATCAAAGAAAAAGGGATAACAGATGGGTAGATTGATATTTTCAGATAAGTACATTTTTAAACTACTCCAGAATCTGGAAATAGTAGCAGTAACAAAATTCACACAGCATTAGTGGTTATAACCCAGTAGAAGTAATAGCAACAAATTTGTTTCTAATGAAATTAGTAATAACATTTGAAAAGCATACCAAACAGATAAGGTAACTATAACCACTTCATTGTGAAATAAAGACCATTTGATACTTATGTGGATTTCAAAGTTTAACTGTATAGCCAGGCATGGTGGCACATGCTTGTAATCCCAGCACTTGGGAGTCTGAGGCAGGAGGATCTCTGAGTTTGAGGCCAGCCTGGGGTATGTAGTGAGTGCAAGGCCAGCCTAAACTACGCAGTGAGACCCCATTTTAAAATAAAAAATCAAAGTTTAAGTGTATAATTTCTAAGTGCCCTTAAAATTAACTGAGATTCTGAAATGTAGTATTTGTGTGCTATTTTATTAAAGTAATACATTGTATTGAAATTCAGATATTGCAGTTTGACCCACAATTTCAATTATGGCTTTTATTGGAGTGAAATTTTTCTTATCACTGACTTTTCTCTCTTACTCTCCCTCTTTAACATAACTAGACAAAGCATCAGATGTTTGTTAAATGAAGAAGTTGGATTGACATTCATAAGTCCTTGAGTTACCTTTTGCAGTAATGTTGTTAACTCTATCTTTAGGCACCAGCAAATCAAAATATTTCAGCAGTCTTCATGCCTCTGTGGTTATTCCTAATTCAGTAATTTTGTCTGTATGAGTTGTTCTTGGAACACATAAGGGTAAATTGAATGAATGGTGTTGTTTTGAGTATAACAACTTTTTAATATGCTCCCACTCAAAAGTGTTATGTTCATTAATTTCATAAAATAATTACATTAATTTTCCTATGCAATACTGATTTCCTATACACCTCCATAATCTGAAACTGTGAAAACCTTTTGTGTCAAAGATTGATATTAACACTGAAACAATGTATAAAATGGAACCAAAGCAGAACAATATTTTATTAATTTTTTACCATTTAAATTTCCTTTAATGATCAACATGGTCATTGGTTCTTCTGATCACTGTATGATATCATATTGCTTATTTAGTATCAGTTGAGAGAGTCACTGGGAAATTTAAACAGCTGGTGAGGAAGCAGGCTGTTGGAAAATAAATGACCCCCAAGATTCATAAATTTGGGAATGGAGTTTCTTTCTTTTCTGTTTTTTGACTGCCAGACCTAAATACTCACTGTATGTGGGAATTATGGTTCTTCTCAAAAATTACCAAATGTTGATTTAATGTATTGTCAGATTAATGTGATATAATACAATGTTTATATTAATTTGGTATAATTTATTCAGTCAACTACAAACAATTGATTTTTTTGTCTAGAATGATGCAATGAACAGAAAGTAAGTAGTCAAGAAAAAAAAGATATGTTTTACTTTTATAAAAACTATTAGGCAGTATTTATTGAACATCAGTTTTGGAGGTAAAAACTTAACTCTAAAATCCTACTTTTAGGTTCAAATTCTAGATGTGTCACTGGAGTTAGGGGACCTAAGGCATAGGACTAAACTTTTCTAAGCTTCAGTCTCCTTACCTGAAATAGTCCTTAGTATAATTACACTATTTTCAAGGTCATACGGAGGATTAATTGAGACAATTCATGTAAAGTATTTGGCACAGTACCTACTATATGGTGAATTCTTTTTTTAAAAATTCTTTTATTGGTACATATTAGGTATACAATACATTTACATCTACCGTTGGGTGCTTGTACCTGTACATGATGTATCTTGGTTCTTATTTTTTTCCCCATTACCTGAGTGCCCTTCACCCCCTCCACCCTTCCCTATTTACATAGATTTGGTTTCCATTTTTTTCTTTCTCATAATTTTTCCTTTCCCTTCTTTCCTTTCCCCTCCCCTTCCCACCACCCCTATACCTTTGGACCTTTTTCTATTTCAAATTATCAATTATTCGTTTTAATCATTTTAATCCTTATTTACACTTTCATTTTCTCACACTAGAGAAACTATTTGGTATTTACACATGTGCATCCTATTTATTTCACTTATGAGTATGGCGTCAATATGCATCCATGTAGCTATAAATGTCTCTAGTTTCTCATTCTTTATGGCTGAGTAATACTCCACTTTATAAAATAACCCCACATTATCTTTATCCAGTTTCTAGTTGAT
>NW_004624799.1:10251766-10262574 GCF_000247695.1 Heterocephalus glaber | reverse complement strand
TTGTTGATTGTTTGTGCTAGTTCATGGACAACTGAGGTTTTGTTCATAAAATCTTTTCCTACACCAATGTCTTCAAGAGTTCTTCCCAACCTCTCTTCCAACTGGTTTAGTGTTTCTGTTTTAATATTTAGATCTTTAATCCATTTATTTTCTATAGCTCTCACCATGCACTAAACTAAAAATATACAGTTTTGAACCATTATGGCATATACAGAGTCTGCCAAAAATGTGCATATTAAGAAAAGAAAAACATTAATATTTTAATACTAAATTTATTGAGACAGCATGAGATTAATACAAGTTGCTTTTGGCCTCTACAATTACAAGAGGTGCTCAAAGTGGTGGCTATTAGCTTCCAGAAATTTATTAGTATGTCAAACTGCTGAAGTGTGTATACCTTTTTTTTTTTTTTTGCGAACTCTGAAGTGTTAAAAAAAAAAAGGATATACTCAGAAATGTTAAAATTCGATTTTAGCCTACTGCCTTATTTATGGAGAAACTTATTAACTGATGCATTAACTCTTATGATATTGGATCTAACTTACTACAGGCAATACTTAAATGTAGTAGGACTTAGCAGAAAGAAAACCATCTACATATTTTCCTCTGTGTGTGTGTGTGTGTGTGTTTAAGTTGCTTCTTTAAATGTGATTATGTCATTGATATTAACATGGACTTTTGATTCCTGTCTGCTTTTCTGGAGTATCAGTTAGTATTGCAAGCTGCTTTCCCCCTTCATCTATAAACCTCTATAACAGGGTTCAGTTTAAAAAGTTGATTCAGGAGAAATCTAAAATTTGGAACATTTTAATTTTCTTAAAGTAGAGCTATAGAACATCTCATAGGCCTAATTCATGAGGAAAGAGCTAGGACAGGCAATTATATTTCTCAATTTTGATAATGTGTGTGGGTGGAGTGCTATTAATACTCTCAAAAATAATATTAGAAAACACTTGTATGCACAAAATAATTTTTAGAACATTATTTGGTCCTGAGTACTTTCAAATGTACAAGTCATCTCTTACCCATAGTTATACTGTAATAAGAAAAATATAATATCTACTTATATAACATAATTTACATCTTAAATTTGGCATATGCAACTATGTATTGCATTGCAATACATAGTTATAGATCTTGAATAAAATGAAAATAATTTTCAGATGATAACCTGTTTGTCTTCTAAATTATAAACTGCTTATGTGTTACTGCTGATATGCAGCATACTTGGTCATAAATTTGGGGAAATTTACCCTTTGTGAAGATGGATCCAAAGATGGCAAGCTGTGGAGTAGTTTGGAGTTCAGAGGTCCAGATGAGTGGGGATTTTAACTGTGCATGGGGGGACCTGGTTTTGCTCTGGGTCTGGAGAATGTCTTGAACTGTTTTTCAGTGTTCTGGGTTTGGCAAACCCGAAGTGTGTTTTGCTAAGCACTTTTCTCTTGATTTTAAGCCCATGTGAATTATAAAGGAAATTTAATCCGTATGTTTTTGATTCCTTTACACTTAACTCATCAAAATGTTGTTTTGTAAAAACTATTTGATGTCCACGAAGTCTTTGAGTCTTTTTATAACTTTAAAAAGGCTTTCCTTCCTTAAAAACAGGAAGTTATGTTTTACTGCAAGTAAACAAGTTGAAAAATCTTAGAAGCTAAAGTTTCTTAGAAGACTTCAAACCTGGGATAAATGTTAAAAGTAATAATACTAAAGCAAATACTATGTGCTTGGTTTTAAACATTTTTCATATTTTAATTTATTCAATTCTTACAACTACCAGGTTAGGTAGGTGCTATTACTGTTTCTCTTTCTCTCATTTTTAATATTTTGAGAGCAAGAAATTTACTTGCTTATCCAAAAGCATACATGAAGTGGAGGTGGGATTTGAAACCAGCCTGTCTATATCTGATATATAACCACTATACTATACTGCCTGTTTCCACAGTGCTATTCTGTAACTTAAGAACTTTAGATATTATTTAAAATTAATTATGTACTAATAACATACTAGATACTGAGAATATCATTTTCTTGTCCCCAAAGAGAGTTTACTTTGTAATAGGCACAAATGGACCAAAAGGCAGGGGATCATAAATATATATTTCACATTTCTTACATATTATTCATTTAAATTATATTTATAGAGTATCTGGTAATGTCAGGATCTCTTTTAGTCTTTGGGGAGTATCTCTTTTATCAGAGAAGACTACTGGGGAAATGGAAAAGTGCCTGGGTAGCTTAGGATATTTCCAATAATAATAGGAGGCTTAGGAGGCAGCTGGGATAACGTGGGGCAACCCCTCTCAGCCCGCGCTCACGGGAGGATGTGTTTCCTGTGGAAGTTATGGAGCATTTGAGATGGCCAGTTCTGCTCCTCAGAGTCCACTGCATATTTTCTTCCTTGCACAGCTCCTCCTTTCCTCTGTGATGCCAAGGAGTCAGTATTCCTGTTAATGTTAAATAAACTTTTTTATCCTTAACAGTCTTAGCTAAGTTGAAAAAAATACCTTAACGATCATCTTCAGAGTACATAAATTGGTATGTTTTACTGCATTTGAACTATAAACAAGAGATAACAGCAAACACTGGAAGTTTAGCAGTTAACTTAGTATATTGTTTATTTTGAAATTTCATGGTTTTTTTTACATGAAACATTAAAAATATTTGAAAAACAATAAAATTGAAAACATGGAATTCTAGCAAGAAATACAAATATAGATGGCATTTCTCTTAGTTATAAATGTTTTACTTTAAAAAATAGCTATAATTATTTTGCTTTTTACTTATTGCTTCCTTTTTCAATAATTTTTTTATTCAAAGAGAATACCATGTTTTATCTTTTAAAATGAGAAAAAAATCAATAGAATTTGGAACTTTGAATTTGGATTTGCTTTTAATTTGAAGACATGTATTTTTTGAAAGAGAAGACCATTTAAGATGCACTTTGGCTAATCAAAATTAGTGATGTGGCTCCAAATGGAAAGACGTGACCCAGGAGAATGTGAGATTAACACTTTTGGAAGAGATGTGTAGAAAGTTTAGGAAATGTCATTCAAAGTTATACCTTTCCTTAAAAAACACATCTCGAATTCCAAATCAACATTCTTTTAACATGAAGTGGAATAGTTTAGAAAGAACAAGTACTACTAATACTCTCAGCTATAAAAAAGAAAAAACCTTAAGAGTGGGTGAAAATAATAAAAATTTGTAAGATTGTTACAAAGCTAAGCTTTTCTTCCAAACTCTCAAAATACATGTAAGATTAACTGTATTTTGTGAAAGTGGCTCTTCTTATTATTTGTAAGATTGCCTTTAAAAGATTTAAAGTTTAAAAACTCCCCAAACTCTCATGAATTAAGCTTTAAAATAAAATATGTTTGGCCTAAAGTGTTAAACACGGTAAATTATCTCAACTCAAAGAAAAGAAAAAACATGATAGTTCTTTGATAAGTGTTAAAAGTCATGTAGGAAGATACTACAGTAAGTGAAAATCAATCAATATGCTGAAAATGATGCATAATTTAAATCTTTTCATTAAATACCTCTGAGCATCTAGAAAGCTCTTGTTTCACAAGATTTTCCTGGTTCTGTCAGTAAGACTTTCCTAGTTTTGAGAATTTTATTCAAATGTTAAAGGAATGAAGAAAAATAAACTTTCTTTGAAAGAAAGATGGAAATGGTTAAGCCATCCAACTGTTGGATTATCTTATTTGAAGTACTACCTTTTTTCTTTTTTTTTGTGTGGTCTTATTGCAGCTTTTCATTTGTCTTTTTTTTTCTCCTTATTTTTGCAGTGCTGATGATTGAACTTAGGGCCTCACACATGCTAGGCAGGCATTCTACCCCTGAGTTATACCCTTGAGCCTTCATTTGTCTTATAACAATTTTCCCTTAAAGTAGTTTGGTGTCTTTTGCCATATTTGCCAAACCTATTGACTTATTTTCTTTAACCTGTTTTGTGATTGTTGGAAGCTGAGAGAAAGCTGCTCTTGATGTACAATATGGGAAAATAAAGTCTACACAGAGACTAACAATCTCAACCATATTTTGCTTAATAATAATTATTATGATTTCTCTCACCCTTGATATATTTTCCCTTTTACTAACAGACTAATGAATCCATGTGAGTCTCAAACATATCTATATTCAACAGTTTTTTTCCCTACATTTTCTTGTGGAGAAACAAAAACCAACTATAAGCAATTGGCTTCTAGCATGGCTATCAAACAAAGTATTCACTCACAAAATTAATTTTTCACTTCTAAGCTTTCTGCAATGTTATATGCTCAACTTTAAAAGTAATGATTGCTAATTTTCAAGAGCTTGCAACATTTTAGTTTCAACTATTAAGAAAAATGCATGTAGATACCTATTGCAGTGGGCTGAAATGATTAGCAGTATCAACGCTACCATGTTGGCCTGAAGGCTCTCTGAAATCTGAAATCAGTGGTGGTGATGGGGGTCCAAGCAATTAGATTTGCCACACAGCTTGATTCTACAGCTAGATATATGCAGTTTCACCTTCAAGCTCTGGGGTCCCATTGTCTCTGTTAGACTGAATAAAGACAGTGGTCCTCCCCTTTGTTCATTTTTGTTTTTATATCCAGAAAGCAAGACAGAAAGAGATGGATAGGTCGGTAAGAATTGTTTGGACTGAGCCTCTGTTTCTGTTTAGGCCCAGGAGCATTGTTTGCCAAGGAATATCACTAGTACACTGAATTAAAAATCTACCCAGGACCT
Organism: Heterocephalus glaber; assembly: GCF_000247695.1. The sequence continues at coordinate 10,257,837 of NW_004624799.1, read as the reverse complement.
CATGAGGTCGGACTGGCCTCCCATCTCATCTCACTTCCATGCTGTATAGTTCATATATACAACTTTATTTGAAAAGAAAGAAAAGATGAGAAAACATAAATTCAGTTTGTAAGTTACTTAATATGAGAACTAATTGTCAAATATATTGCATAGATAATCTGGGTTAAATGAAGTTATCAGATTAAATTAAGGAAGAACTCTTCAGTTCCCACAAGTAAAAAATGTGAAACTCAAGTTTACAGATATCTTTTATAATTTTTCTTTTATTTTCTGGTTTTGAGTTAAATTAGTATTAGGCATAGAGACAGTTGAGGTTATATCAATTTTCATACTTCAAGTTTTATTAAAATTTTAACCAGAAACTGGGTAGTTTGTGACATGTGATTTCTCATGTAGAACACCCTATCTTCTCTCCTAAAGAAATATTTTAATATACAACCTGAACCAACTTGTTAATGTCTAGAGTACCTCAACCTTTTATTATGTCTCTAGAAGCTAAGGTAGTCTAGTCAGTGAAAAAAAATAAACATTAAGGAAATGGGTCTCTAGTTATGTGTGCAATTCCTGACTTGAGGAGTTTTCTCTTCCAAAAGGAGCCTGAGAATTTTAAAGTTTGGGCAAAATGTATTAATACGATTTTATTTCCTGAGGAAATTGTTTACCTTCATATATATTTCTTTTCTTTTTTTCTCCTCCTTCTCCTAATCCTTCTTCTCTTGTAAAGTTTATTTACCCCTCACTTTTGACAATTTCACATCATGAATCTGATTGCCTCAAAAAGGATGATAAACCACAGTGGTGCATCCCTGTAATCCCAGCACTTGGTAGGCTGAGGCAGGAGGATTTCAAATTCAAGTCCTGTCTGGGTAATTTAGTGAGATCCTGTCTCAAAATAAAAAATAAAAAAGGTATGGGGATGTAGCTTAGTGGTAGAATGCCCTTGGATTTGAGGCCAGGTACCACCAAAAACCCCCCAACAAAACAACAAAAACAAAAACAAAAAAACAAAAAAGGAGAGAATGGAACACAAATGGCAAGTGTGCACATACAAGGATAGAAACTTCAACACCAAATTCCCTTCAAATGAGCTCTTTCCCTCACCTAAGTAGGAGAAAAAATTTTAAAATGGGAGGTAGGTATCTGAAGGGAAAGGCGATCCTGGAGGTAAAAACCTTATTAGTAAAATGGAACTCTCCGAAGCTTTTGATTCATTTATCATGAGGTGGCTCTTACCTTATCTAAGCTAGTTTTCTCCAGATAGGATTATAACATTTCCTGTCAGTTGCTTCTGTATAATTAGGACGGGTTTCTCTGTGTAGTACTTGGATGGCATTAGCTAAAGTATTGGAACTTTAGAAGGTCTGTAAGAAAATCATCTCACAATGATAATGAAGTACTGGAACTGACTGTAGGGTCTTCTGTTACTTTTTTTCCTACAGTTGTTCCATTGGTCTTGGCCTTTAATGGGCCTTCAATTCTTGGATTAGGCAAAATATACCTGGCTCAGCCATAGAGGAGGAGAGGAGGAGAGGATGAGAATGGAGCCTGGAAAAACATCAGGGCCTCAGTGTTTTCTCAGTGGCCTTAGTTAAGAACTGTGGGCAGAAATGGTTTCCTGCCTGGCAGAAGTTGTGGAAGGGCAAAGTCCAAAGAAGAGGAAGAAGCTAACTAAAGACAGAAAGTGATGCACATGGTGTGCAGGCCTGAGCTGCTATGCCCCACTTCTGGAGATGAAATGAAAAGGAGAGAATTGCTACTCAGCAGAAATGTTTGCAAAGGCAGGAGAAATGGAGAAAAGACAAAGACGGTGAACAGTTTTTGATTATGTACTCTGTGTTAAGCTTCTCCATACCAGGCACCAGAAAAATGTTGTCATTTAGCAATTGCAACTTGACAAAGATTGTACTTCCCATTCTATAGATTTTTACTTTGAGAAATCTAAACTTCTAACAGATTTTCTAATTGTGTTTGTCAGCTTTTTATTACTATAACAAATACTTGAGATAATCAACTTATAAAACAGGGTTTATTTGGCTCACAGTTTTGGATGTCCAGTTGGTCCAGTTGCTTTTGTGTTTGTGGAGAGGCAGCACATCATGGCACGGAGAACGAGGTGGAGAAAACTGCTTACTTCGTTGCCAGAAAGTGAAAGAGAAAAAGAGGAACACACTGGTGTCCCACAGTTTCCTTCAAGGACAGCCTCCTAATAACCTACTAATCTCCCATGAGCTCCACAACCTCCCAATAATGCCACATGCTGAGGACCAAGACTTTAACACATGGCCCTTTGGGGAATGTTTCAGATCCACACCATAGCACTAATAATGAGTTTCAGAGAACTTTAGTAATCAGAATGAGGGTATGGGTAATACAGAGGTACCTTGGTTCACAACTTAATTCCCCATGATTCTGGGGAAGATGGTTGTGGTTGTGTTCATCACCTGATGGGGGGTGTGTGAGAAGCAAAATTTTGCCAAATGCTTTTGTTTGTGAACCAAATTGTTCATGAACAGGTTTTCATGAACTAAAGTATTACTGTATATATCTGAATCCAACATTCTCTGTTTTCAAAGTCATGATTCAGGTACAGCCCATGAAGAAGCAATTCACCACAGAAAAATTATTCCCACTGAGAAACATCTTAGTCTTTTCTTGTTTCTGGGACAAAATACGCAATACCCATAACTTAAGGTTTATTTTGGCTCATATTTTCAGTCCGTGGTCAGCTGGCTCCAAGACAGAAATGAAATGGTGGAAGGGTTTGGCAAGGGAATTCTGCTCACTTCATGTGGCCAGGAAGTAGAGAGCAAAGGAAGGAGCTGAGGAGGGAGATACACCCTTCCAGGTCAAGCCTCCAGTGACTGCCTCTTCCTTCCAGAAAATCCACTGATGAGGATAGCGACTTCATTATCCAATCACCCACCAAAAGCCTTGCCTTTAAGCCAAGAGAATCTTGAGGGACATATAAACCTTAACAAGGAGTTTATCTGAAAAAGCAGAATATTTTTGAAAGAAATTGACTGTGTGTGTAAAATATATTTTAATGTCCAATAGGCCAAAGGACAAAATGAATCAAGACAGATTTGGGGAAGCTCACTCTTTTGGTGATGTCCACCCCACTAGGGAGCCTCAGAACACATTGCAGTCATCTCACAGACCATACACAGAGAGAGTCACAACCAAATGAAGATGTGTGAATCACATAGTAAATGGAATCAATTTAAAACGTAGTGAGAAACAAAGAGACGAAGGTGGTGGAGAGTGACAGACTTAGGATAGGAACCAGAGAAGTGGAAGAGCCCATCACCTGGGGCCTGAGGAATGCAATACTCCTGCGTCCTCTCTGCTTATCTGCTGCATCAGCCTTCTCTTTTGATGATGTGGTCACCCTGCCTGAGGGTGTGCAAGGGGGCACAGTGTACAGAAAGTCTTGGAGCCAACATATACTTAACCATACTTGATCTGTTGGACAGATGTAGGGAAAAAGCATGCAGGTGGGAAAGTGAAGTTCACTGGGAATTGCTGACTAGCCACAGCTTTAACCTGTTTATCTCTGGCAGAATGAGGTCACTGATATCTCAGGAAAAGATGCTCAGTTGTCATAAGTATTCAATAACTCAGAAATGTTCTTATTTTAACAGATTGAAGTTTTAAGAAACAACTTTATTGAAGTATAATGAACAAAATAAACTGCATGTATTTAAAGTGTAAAATTTGATGAGTTTTTACACATACATGTCACTATAACCATAATCAAGGTGATGAACATATATTTCATCCCTCAAAGTTTTCTTTTTAATCAATCTTTTTGCCTCCCAAGTCTTATTCTCAGACATCCATACATGAGATTTCTGTAATTACAGACCAGCTTGGATTTTCCACAATTTTTAATATTCTTTTTATTTTTGACCTGAGAGATTCATTCATATTACTATATTAATTATTCATTACTTTTTATTGCTGAACAGTATTTTGTTGTTTATTCACTGACTTGCTGATGGATATTTGGTCATTTAATTTTTGGCAATTGCAAATAAAGCTTCTATGGACATTCATACACAACTCTCTCCTGTCTTTTGAAGACAAATCCTTCATTTCTTTTGGGTACATTTCTAGGAATGAAATGGCTGGATCATATAGAAGGTTTATATTTAATATTTTAAGAAACTGAAAACTGTTTTCCAAAGTGGTTTTACTATTCTTTTTTTTATTCCCAGCACCCACATATGTGAGGATTAGTTATTGCAAATCTTGCCCACAGTTGGCATAGCCAACTTCTTAGTTTTATCATCCTATTAGGTATTAGTGACACTTCATTGTGTTTTAATTCTCTTCTCCATAATTTCTAATGAGTATCTTTTCATGTGCTTATTTGTTATTGGTATATCTTCTTTGGTGATATTTGTGTTCAAAATTTGCATCTATTTTTATTAGGTTATTATATGAGTTCTTTTAAATTTTAATATGTCAGTTGTTATGCTTTTTTCCGGTATATAGCTTGTTTTTTATTTTTTGTAGTAGTGTCGTTGAGTAAAGCTTTACCACTTCAAATATAGTAAAAGAACCTAATGACAGCATATTGCCATTTCCTCTCCCAGCATTTGTGCTATTTTCATATATTTTACTTCTACATGTTCCATTGTTGATTATTTTTGTTTTCAAGAGCCAGTTTTTAAAGACATTTTTGAAAAAAAAATCCCCATTCTTACCACTGTTGATGTTCTTCACTCCTGTCTAACTAGCTTTTCATTTAGTATCAATTTCTTTGTGCATGAAGGACTTCATTAAACTTGTGTGTGCTCATGTGTGCATGCATGCATTATTTTTATGTATTTGTAAGCTCTGCTGCTGAATTTTATCAGGTTTTATACATCTGAAAAGGTTTTGTACATTCTTAAAAATATTATTAAGCATTGTTCTAGGGTATAGTTGTTACTTGGAAAAAGATTTATCGACTCAAGATTTGTTTAATTTTTTTTTTTTAGGTGGACTAGACTCATATTCAGTCTAGGCCAAATTCTTACACATTGCTGAGTCCATGACTTTTTGAATACTCTGCCTGATTCCTTGTAGATTATGAAGATTCATTCTATGGTTACTGGAACACAAACCCCAGCTCTGTGTAAGCTCTGAGTATTTTTCTTTATATTTCTTTCCTGTGGTTCTTTCTTCAGCACTAGGCAGTTTCCTCACATGTATACATCAATATTCAGTTGGAATTTCCAGAGAATTCTGCAGATCTCCAACTCGTTCTCTGTAATTCTTACCTTTTCATGAATCTCTCTTCCCTCTGCATAAAGTTATCTCCTTTCAGTACTCCATCATCAAAATTCTAGCTGACTTGTTCTCCCCAAATTTTCAAATCTGTTTCTTCAACTCAGTGAAACTGATGGTCTCTGAGTTTCTCACACCATGCTCTATGGCCTGAAAGCACTATATAATTTCTCTTTTCTGTGGGTGACAGTTAATCACGGTGTCAACTTGAATGAATTAAGAAATACCCAGTGGAATATCGAAGCACAGTTCTGGATTTATCTGGATGAATGATTTGTAAGCTGTATACTGAAGAGGGAAGACCCTCCCTGGATATGAGTGACACCAACCAGTAAGCTTATACCTTGGAAGGAAAAAAAAAAAGGGAAAGAAGAAGAAATTCTGTCTTAGTGATTCTTAAGAACTCTGGTCTTCACCATTACCTTTGGACATTTGTTTCCTATTATTTCAGTCTTCCAGCACAGACTCTTCAGCCTTCCAGTGCAGACCCTTTGGTTTTATTTTTTAAAATATTGTTTTATTGGTACATTTTAGGTATACAATAGAATGACATTCATCATTGGAAATTTGCACCTTTACATAATCTCTCTTGGTTCTTATATTTCCCCCTTCCCCTGCCCACCCTTCAACCCCTCCATCCCTCCCTATTTACAAAGACTTTGTTTCCATTTCTTCATTTTCTCATATTCCATTCCCTTCTTTCCTTTCCCCTACCCCTCCTACTTCCACTTCCCCTTTTCCCCTTTTCTTCCTATTTCACATTATCTATTGTACATTTTAGTCCTTATTTACACTTT
>NW_004624799.1:10220608-10242119 GCF_000247695.1 Heterocephalus glaber | reverse complement strand
AAAAGAAGAGCAGGACAAACCCAAAGCTCATATAAGGGAGGAAATAATAAGGATCAGAGCAGAAGTCAATGCAGTGGAGACTAAGAGAATGATACAAAAAATCAATGAAGCTGAGTTGGCTCTTGGAAAGAAAAACAATATTGACAAACCCTTAGCCAACCATAGACAAAAGGAAAGAAAAGGCCCAAGTCCATGCAATTAGGAATGCAAATGGTGAAATTACAAGGGACCCAGCAGAAGTCTAGAGGATGATCAATACCTACTTTGAGAACCTATATGCCAATAAGATGGAAAACACAGATGAAATGGACAGATTCCTAGATACATATGAATTACCAAAGTTGAACGAAGAAGACCTAAAAATTCTAAATGACCCAATATCAATTAATGAAATTGAAAATGCAATTAAAAACTTACCAATGAAGAAATGTCCATGTTCTGATTACTTCACTGCTGAATTCATCAAGTCATTTAGAGAGGAATTACTGCCACTACTCTTAAACTCTTCAATGAAATTGAAAGGGAAGCAATACTCTTGAATTCATTCCTGGAAGCAAGCATCACCTTGATCCCCAAAGCAGAGAAAGACCCAACCGAAAAAGAGAACTATAGGCCAATCTCACTCATGAACATAGATGCAAAAGTCCTTAATAAGATACTGGCAAATAGAATGCAGAAAATCATCAAGAAGATCATAAAATCTGATCAAGTGGGATTCATTCCAGGGATGTAGGGATGGTTCAACATTGGCAAATCAATAAATGTAATACACTATATTAATAGAGCCAAGGACATATAACATATGATCATCTCAATAGATGCAGAAAAAACATTTGACAAAATCCAACATGCATTTTCCTATGAAAAATTAGAATAGACAGTATCTACCTCAATGTGACAAAAACCATCTATTAAAAACCAATAGCCAATACCATACTAAATGGTCCAACATTGAAATCCTTCACTGTAAAATCAGGAACAAAGACAAAGATGTCCACTATCAGTACTCTTGTTCAATACTGTTTTGGAAACATTAGCCATAGCAATTAGACAAGAGAAAGAAATAAAAGGAATAAATTTAGGAAATGAAGAAGTCAAATTGTCATTCTTTGCAGATGACATGATACTCTATATAGAAGATCCCAAGAACTCCACCAAAAGTCTTTTAGTTAATAACCAAATTCAATAGAGCAGCTGGACACAAGGTCAACACACAAAAATCCATAGCATTCCTCTACATGAATAAAAGTCTCAATGAGATAGAAATAGAGCAAACAATTCCTTTCACAATAACATCCAAAAAACTGAAATACCTAAGAATCAACTTAATGAACAAAGACCTCTTCTCTGAAAACAATAGCACTCTGAAAAGAGAGATTGAATATGATTTCAGAAAATGGAAAGACATCCCTTGCTCTGGGTAGGAAGAATCAACAAAGGAAAAATGTCCATACTTCCAAAAGTACTATATAGATTCAGTGTAATCCCAACTGAAATTCCAGCAGCATACTTCACAGACCGTGAGGAAACACTTCAAATATTCATTTGAAATAAGAAGAGACCCAGAATAGCAAAAGCATTTCCATGCAACAGAGACACGACAGGGGGTGTCACAACTCCCAACATGAAACTATACTACAAAACTACTGTGATAAAAACAGAATGATGTTGGCAAAGAAACAGACCTGAGGACCAGTGGAACAGATTAGAAGATGCAGAAACAACTCCAGACTCATCTTTGACAAAGGATCCAAACCCCCTCACTGGAGGTAAGATAGCCTCTTTAACAAATGGTGCTGGAAAAATTGGATTTCAACTTGACAAAGATTAAAACTAGACCTATGTCTCTCACCATGCACTAAACTAAAATTGAAATGGATGAAAGATCTAAATATTAAAACAGAAATAGTGAACTGGCTTGAACAGAGTTTAAGTAGAACGCTTGAAGACATTGGTGTAGGAAAAGATTTTATGCAGAAAAACTCAGTTGCCCGTGAACTAGCACAAACATTCAACAAGTGGGATCTCTTCTTATTAAAGAGCTTCTGCACAGCAAGAGAACCACCAACAGAGTGAAGAGACAACCCACAATGTGGGAAAAAATTTTCACTTGCTGTTCCTCAGACAAAGATCTTTTATCTAGAGTCTATAAAGAAAGTAAAACAAAAAGACCTCCCAAATTTAAAGAGCCAATCCAAAAATGGGCATCTGAAATGAACAGACATTTCTCAGACAAAGAAGTAGATATTGCAAATAAACATATGAAAAAATGTTTAACATCACTGGTCATTCAAGAGATGCAAATGAAAACAATGCTGAGATTCCATCTCACCCCAGAAGGAATGGCTGCCATCATGAAATCAACCAATAACAAATGTTGATGGGGCTCTAGGGAAAGAGGAACTCTTACTCCACTGCTGGTGGGAGTGTAGACTGGTGCAACCACTGTGGAAATCAGTATGGGGGTACCTCAAAGAACTAGGACTGGAAGTCCCATTTGACCCAGCTATTCCCCTGCTGGGTAACTTCCCCAAAGAATTAAAAGAATCATACCACAGTGATATATGTGCACCCATGTTTATAGCAGCACAATTTGTAATAGCTGAAACTTGGAAGCAGTCCAATTGCCCATCAACTGGAGACTGGATAATGAAAATGTGGGTTTTTTTTTTAAATAAAATGGAATACTACTCAGCCAGAAAAAATGAGAAATTAGGGACATTTATAGCTAAATGGATGCACATTGAGGTGATACTCTTAAGTGAAATAAGTAGGACATACATGTGTAAATACCAAACACTTATTCTTGTGTGAGAAACTGAAAGTGTAAATGAGGACTAAAAGGTAAAGTAGATAATGTGAAATAGGAAGAAAAGGGGCAAAGGGGTAGGGGAAGTGGTAGGGGTCAGGGAATGGAAAGAAGGGAATGGAATTAATATGAGAACAGCAAAAAATGGAAACAAAGTCTTTGTAAATAGGGAGGGATGGAGGGGTGAAGGGAGGGCAGGGGAATGGCTAAAAAATAAGCGAGAGATTATGTCAAGGTGCAAGTCTCTAATGATGAATGCCATTATATACCTAAAATGTACCAATAAAATTCATTTTAAAAAATCCTATTACATGAGAACTCTGGCCCTCTAGAACTTTCCTCAGACTATTTCTTTGAGTCACAAAGAGGTATGTTATAGTGCCTCCAGTATTGGATTGCATTGCCCTTTTCTGTTGTCACATTAATGGTCATGGCCCAGAGGAGGCTATGCTGCTTTCAGTGTCAGCAGAGCCTGAAATCTGCTGACAGGGATTCCCTTGTCTCTGCTGAGTGGAGCACCTACTACAGGATGAGAATCCCTTCTTATTGTTCTGGGAGGTTGCTAAATGCAAACAAGGAAGGCTCCTCTTTATGTTTTCATTTAGAAGTTCCAAACACTTGTCTCCTTCAGCCAGAAAATATTAAGTAGAATGGAAACCATTCTTTAGTGGACACATTCACTCATCTCCAGAGAGTTGGATACCATGCTCCTCACCTGAAAACTCTCTGCCCTTTTCATTCTGGCTTCACTGTAGCATGACTAATGTTCAAATTTCCATCCCCATAAGGGAAGTATCCTTAGGGACATGATCCCTTCTCCCTAGCTGACCATAGCTATTTGGTTTTCATTTTGTTTTCCTAAATTTAGTTGACATCTCTGTATGTATACAATTGTTGACATTGTTCTTATTCTATTTTACCCTAAAAGGTGTTTCATTTTTGACATAGTTCTGATACAATTAGATAGAGGGGAAAATAAGCAAGGCCAAAGCCACTTTCAAGCCCTGACACTGGTTTAGTGGAGTCACTTTTTTTTTTTTTTTGGTACCGGGGATCGAACTCGGATCCTTCTGCTTGCAAGGCAGGCGGTGCAACCACTGAGCTAAATCCCCAGCCCCTAGTGGAGTCACTTTTAATGTGACATAAATTTACATTGCTGAGGTTGAATAGCACTGGATGGGTTAGCTTGTCATGCAAGGTGACAGCTGATTTTATTCTATCTAACTCTATGAGATTCTTTAAAAAATACAAGTTTTCGGTCTCAAATTTACAAAATGAACTGGTAACTTTTCACGCTATAGTGGCATTCTCATAAAATAATGAGTATTATGGTCATTGCTATTGTAATAAGCATAATAGGCATCAAATATGGGCCAGACACTATGATGTTTATGATGATCTGACTTTATTTAGAATGGAGTTATGCAATGTATTCTCTGCATCTACAAGTGATACCTGAAAGTAATAGCTGAATAAAATCCTTGGAAAATCTTTGAAGTTGCCCTTAATTTTACATTCTAAGAGATTAACTCTAGGGTTATGTATCTGGTTTGTGGAGAGGCAAAGTAGATCTGGGGAGTGGTTAGTACAGATTTTTTCTGTGAAAAGTGTGACAGAAGTTAGGAGACCTCTCCCATTGCTTGACTTGAAGCAGAATTTGACACTATTAGACTCCAGGGATTACAGTTAGTTTAGAAGTCTAAAGAAATATAGAATTTAGAAATATAGAACATAAACTATTTATGCACTTTTGCCTATAAATTTGTAGTATTGTGTTTTTGAATTGCCAGATAAAGGCAAAACCTCCAAACTAATTCCCAAAATTCAAGCCCTAAAATCTCTCCACACATTTGGTTTGTCCCTGTAAATCAAATCTGTGCTTCAGGATTTGTGATCAAATCTCTTTTTTTTTCTTCTTGCTTTAACCATGTAGTAGATTCTTTCTTTTTCAAGTCACTCTATGGATCTCAAAAGAGCCCTTCAGAGTCTGAATACTCACAAGTGATTCTTGTGTTATCACTTTCCAGGGTCTTTAAGCTCAGTCCTGACTCTATTATACCATAAAGAGATGTATTTGATCCACTTATGGCATGATTTAGCTGACTCAGCAATGATGGATTTCAGCATCAAATGAAGTCTCTACCTTTTCCTCTTCATTCTTTCCCTTGCTGCACACTCCAAAGCATGTTGAAATCCTAAAAGAATGCAAAAGAACAAATGAGAACTCATAATGAAAAAAGATATTTAACACATATTTTCTTTCCAACAAATGTGTTGAAATGGCTGTGATTTCAACTGAGTTGAGTAACTGAGTAACTGAGTACACTGATTAGCACAGCATGTGAAAAAAGATCCAGTGATTTGTCAACTGCCTCTTACTACAGATGCCATGTGGCAAGAGGATTGGGCTAAGTGTGTGGTGCTTTGGTGTTGTTGTTGGAGTTCAATCCATACCAGCTGCACCCACACAATAACTTTGTGTTGAATTAATGGTGTGGTATTTCAATAGAATCAGTCATAGGTGCAAGCCCAATTCCTGATTTCAGAGATTGGTGCCCCATGCCTGGAGGGAGCACTACTCTTTATTAGAATTTGCAAATTTTAAAAAATCCTGATATTTTTGTTCATTCTTTTATTAAGTAATATATATTCTATTTGAAGAGAATGGCACCAAGAGAAAATGGAAACACTACAGAGGTGAGAAGTCAATAAGCAAACATTTGCACAGGTCTTCAAATGGTAGCAAGGAAGAGAAGAGGGGGCAGCATGTGACACTAGGGATTTTATTGCTTTCATCTTTGTAGATTTTTCCCACATAATTATCATAAACTGTTACAGGAGTGGAAAGTCTTGGCTTGGGGCAGGCTTCCTTAATTTCAATAACTAAAAATTTCTCTTCCCCTAGTTTGATTGCTCTGTGCACCAGGAACCTATAAAGAAGAATTTTTTTTCTCTTTTAATCAAATGTCCCTCTTTAGATATGTGCCAAGTCAAAAGTCAAAATGATTCTGTCCTCAGAGTCTGGGCCCTCCTCTAAAGTGGGCAGATACCCTGTCAGTGGGACATAGCTCCTTCCTATTTTCTGTTTCTGTGTGAATACTAGAATCTCATTTTTTTCTCCAACCGGTAGAGTCTTGTGACTTATAAAGCACATCACTAGCCCACTTTCTGTCCCTTCTCTTCAATGTCTACAGAAGACATGTGTCATGTCTTGGAAGATCTCATGCAAATGGGGTATGCTTTGGAATCTTCCTCCTGGCATACTCCAGGCAACTACTACCCATTAGAGATGGCATACGAAGATCTTTAATAAGTCCTTAGCTTCAGCATCTCTCATCAGCCTGAGGTGTTGTGTCTGGCTCTAGCTCTTCTGGATGAAAGGAGGCAAACAGTCATTCCCCCTACTGGAAGGGACTTCGAAAATATTGACTTCCCAAAATTCCTGAATCAAAAATGTGTTTGACTTTAGGGATTCTAAGTAATATCTGGGGAAAGAATTTCCAACCAAAGAGAATTTCAATTCCAAGTAGCCAGGAGGAGAGAACCAGCAGGAGAGTCTGGTAAATACCTTAACCACATGCTGTTATGACTTTTTAAACCAGGTATCATTTCTCTCTATTCTTTTATTTTTCATTCATTAATTTTATTGGTACATCTTAGGTATACAATATGCTGACATTCATTATTGGAAATTTGTACCTTTACATAATATATCTTGGTTCTTATTTTTTCCCCATTCCCCTGCCCTTCCTTCAACCCCTCCACCCCTCCCTATTTACAATGACTTTGTTTCCATTTTTTCCTTTTCTCATATTTATTTCTCTCCCTTCTTTCCTTTCCTCTGCATAAGAATGAAAGACATTTTCGATCCCTGGTACCACAAAAAAAAAAAAAAGAAAGAAACAAAGAAAAGAAAAGAATGAGAGACATTTACAGCTAAATGGATGCACATTGAGGCCATACTCTTAAGTGAAATAAATAGGACACACATGTGTAAATACCAAATAGTTTCTCTAGTGTGAGAAACTGAAAGTGTAAATAAGGACTAAAAGGTATAATAGATAATGTGAAATAGGAAGAAAAGGTGCAAAGGGGAAGGGGAAGTGGAAGGGGTAGGCGAAAGGAAAGACTTCTCTCCATTCTTTAAAGGACTCCATGCTTAACTTTGTTCTGGGGTAGCCCAAGTACAGCTGAGTCAGAGAAGAGGATGGTTAGGCTTAGAAGTGGTGAAATAGAGTATAACTACGTTTTAGAATAAAAAAAGGGAGAGCAAGATGCCGGAGTCCAGCTCCAGCGGGTTTAGGTCCTGTGAGGAGGTGTGGAGTCGGCGACAAGAGAATGAAATAGACACTGAGTGGAGGGTCAGCAGCTCAGCTTGTCTGTCTGAGTTATACCAAAATCACTTTACTTATATACGTTTTGGTTACACAAGGCTTTGGTAAGCACATGGGTCCATACACAGTGTGTCTTCATACAGAGTTAAAGAAAAGCTGATATCACCTAAAAACTATTTTAGACCACCCAGTTCTAAATACTCCTCCGGGTGCTACGTGAACTCTTGCTAACTTATCAGATTTACATTCGAGGAACAAGAAGCATTTTAGAAAGGTCAGGCTACCTCATTAGGCCAAGTTTTGTCAGATATTGTTGTGTGCCCCATGGGTGTTGGCCAAGGGTGACCAGGTGCCAGACAGTGGGGCGCCTTATTTTTTCCTTTCTTTTGTTCATCTTTCCTTAACTTCTCTCGTAAGCAATATTTGTCATATGGGAGGGGTAAATCTAATCTGGGTAAATGCTGTATGGAATTTGTTCCTTTTGGTGGGTATCATAATGTTCCACCTATAAGCTACATTGGGAGGGGGCTCAGCCGTTGGGACAGGCCCATACTTTCCTTTATTTTCTATGGACTGAGATCCCTGTTTTGCTGCAAATATTTGTGGGCTTAAAGTAGTCAGGGCCTCACCATTTGTTTGAGTCTTGGAAGTACCCAGCATTTCCAAGAGCCGTAACTGCGTCATGAATTTGTTGATGTCCCAATTTCCCTTTGTACAATCAGGGCATATGGATGTCACATCCCCACTACTCATGCAGGTATGAGTGAGGGGCTTTTCTGTAAATGGATTTACAATTTCTTCCTGTAATCCCGGCCTAGTAACCATTTCTGAAATAATGACTTTTATCCTTTCAGTGATTTCCTGGGGAGTACAGCACCGAGGTAATCACCACCGAGGAAAGCGAAAGCAAAAGACGGAGTCATGGGTTTCAGCCATAGTCTCGGTTTCACTGGAGCTGTGTCAAGCAGCGAGATTGTGACCGTGGCCTGTGCCAGCAAGAGAGCCGGAAAGCAGAGGAAAACACTGAACTGCATTGCTCTAATAAAACTGTTTTGGATAAGGTTGGACTACAGTTAATTTTGACCCTATCAGTGAAAAATGTTAAGTAAATTATGAGGGTAAACAAGATTTATTGTGTTAGAGAACATATTCTTTTACATGATTATGGAAGTCCATGTACTAATATACTTAAGAACATAAAAATTACATTTTATTGAAAAAAATTCTCTTAATTCAGACTTTCCTAGAGGGAAGCCAGCTTTAGCCAAGTGGTCTGAATTTGCCTCTTTGGCCCAGCAAAAAAATGCTGTGGGCTTGTTGGAGGTTGTCCCACCCCATAGAATCACATGCCTGGTTTAATTCCTGATCCAGTTTCTAAATCAGCCATATTTATCTCCCTTTTCTTCACTGCTTCAGTCTCCTCTACCCTTATCAATTTCTCTGCCTCACCTTTTCCCTGTGGTCTCTTTTTACAAATACAACACATACAAGCTCTTAACTCTTGGTTTCATTTTCCATGATACCTATGATGGTGCTTTATGCATCAAGAAACAAATATGCTCTTAATAGAAATAGTCTGAAGACATCTCCTCATGCCTTCCATCAATATTGGCCCCCTACAGGTGTTTTCTACTCTTGTTAATGAGCCAGGACACAATCAGTGAGGTTACTATGTAGAAGAGGATGGTTTAAGAAAATTTATAAATTTCTTGGGTTTTACTTATTTATTTTAACATTTCATCTCATTTTCCTTATATTTCTCCCTAAATTTGGTGCTTACACACACAAACACACACACACACACACACACACATAAACACACACCTTAGGGATTCCTTTTTTAAGTTATTACCTATTATTGAAATATTTTCTATAAGTATCCTTAACAACACAGGAAAACAACAGACATAACTAAAGAGTGAGAATATTTTGCAAAGAGGCACATTCTATGCTTAATTTTAATATATATTAAAATTTATGCCTTTTCACTGTTTTCTATATCTTTGCTTTTCTTATATAAAAATTTGTTCTTATTTTTACTTCTCAGTGATAGTTTAAGGTTGTCAGATTTAGGAACTGAAAATGTAGAAATCAGTAAAATTTGAACTTTATATACACAACAAATGATTTTTTTAAATAAGTATATTCTTTATCTGGTAACCTTAGTAGAAGGTGAGGTGCTTCATTTTGAGATGATCATTTCTAAAACCTGGCATTTTGAAGAGTACTGACAGTATGTAACCCAGATTTTTGTTCTTTGAATATCTAATTATTTTAAGAATTTAGACTCAAATATATAAAAACACACTGTAAGTTGGTATCATGCTGAACATGAAAGAAGTTTTCAGGTATTACTAATTATCCATGTTATTTGACAGGTTTATCCATGTCATTTTGACCTTAATATAGCATGTCTTCAGTGAACTATCTGAAGTTCCCATTCTAAATCATGTTTCAATTATACTCAATTACAGTACTTGCCCTTGTGGGCTTTATTATTATGGTAATTACATGGTTATTGTAGTGATTATCTACTTATAGCATTGCTTTGTCAGTGCCATAGGCTTCATGAGGGTCAGTAATCTTTTCTGTTTTGTTCTGTGTTGTACTTTGTGTTTATCACTATATTTGACATATAACAAACAGCTTATAAATGTAGATGCTACAACAGAAATCCCATTTTCTGTAGGAACAAATAAATATAAAAACCTTAAAATATATTTTGCAAATATGAAAGATATATAAAGAAAACTGTAAAGTACTTCTGAAGGGAATAGAAAAGGTATGAACAAATACAAAGTCATATCATTTTCTTAGATAAACCTCAATAACTGCAAAAGACATCAGCACATGCTGAAGTGATTTATAGATTTAATATGTTCCTGAAACTCGACAAAGTCATTCTAATGTTTGAATGAAAACAAAACAAAAGAACTACTAGGAAAAATTTAAAAATAAATAGCAATAAGGATAGACTATCCCTCCCAGATGATATATTACTAAAACTTCAATAATCAAACTGGCATATGAACAGGCAGACAAATCAATGGAATAGATGAAATAATCTAAGATGCATCTCAAATTAATGACAAAGAATAAAATTTTCATTAAATGATATTGGGAAAGTAGCCATATAGAAAAAAATAAGTTTTAATTCATACTTCTCATCATACACTGTGTAAACTCCAAAAGGGATCAGCAATTTAAATATAAAATTGAAACTATAAATGTAATAGAAGAAAGTGCAGCAGAACATGTATAATCTTGGAGTAGAGAAGATCTTTATGACTATGAAAAGATCTAGAAGCCATAAGAAGAAGATTGAGAAATTAAATTGTACAAGGAAAAATAGAGGTTTCTGACTGACTGGGAAATATAAAACAACAGCCCAGAATTTAGCTCAGTGGTGCCACCGCCTGCCTCGCAAGTGCAAGCACAAAGTCCTGAGTTCAATCCCCAGTACAAAATTAAAATAACATAAAACAAACACTAAAGCAAAGTAAAAAGAAAATCAACAAAATAGGGAAAAATTCAATTCTTACCATGGAAGAAAATATGATATATCAAAGGTTCTTAGAAATCATCAAGAAGACCAAACAATCCAATATAAATTCTGCATTATGGCAAATCTGTGGGGGGAAAGTATGCTTACATCTCTTGATATGAGTATCAATTGATAAACACTTATGGAAAGCAACTCAGCAATAGCTAACAAAATTATACATGCATAAATTATTTTAAAAATACATGATTTGGTGACTTATTGTCCATTTAAAAGGGACTACAGTGAACCCTTAATTTATGACATAATTGTTTACAAGGGCTGGTTATAATTCAAGTTGGTTGTAACTCAAGACTATTTTTCCCATAAGAAATAATGGAAATACTCATAATGCATTGTGAACCTCCCTAAGCACCTCTTAACCTTTTAATAATAAAAGGGGTGGTATGTACATAATTTAGCAGAAAGACCAATAATTTTTCTAGTGTATTCACCAAAAAGTTACAAAATGTGCATAATTTACCAGAAACAACAATTTCCTACTACACTCACCATTCAAGTTGACATCTTTGGGTTTCAGGAAGGAAGGATGAAATGGAAAGTGGTTATTATTTGGAAAGAGAGTCTCCTTCCATAAGAACATCAAGAATCTGGATCTCTGGTGTCTTTTCTCTCCTTGGGAGAGTCTGTAGTCCACTAGAACCTGCTTCTGGCTCACTAAGTGTCAATCTTTTCAGAACTGAAAACTAGTCTAAGGCTGTTTCTGTCTTGTCTTTAACTATTCTGTAGTATGACTTGACATTGTCATTAAGCAAGTGAATGTTATGATTGTTTCTTTCTCTGCCTGGGTGGGTCTTCTCTACAAATGTTTGTAGCTCTGTCCAGTTTTTCAGGATTTCCTTTATTTCAGAGGAAGAACTTGCTGCACTGATTGTTGACACTCCCCTCCTCTTCAGAAAGCTCCTCAGCTGCCATTCTTGTTTGCTCAGCCAGAAGTTGCTGAGCAACTTCCTCTGTAGACAATTCCCCTGAGTATTCCTCCACCAGTTCCTCAACATCACCACTGTCTACCTGCAAGTCTATGGACTCTAATATAGTGACAATGTGATCAAATACAGTGTCAACTGAAGGCCCAGGCTCCTCTACACAGCCTTCAAAGTCTCACTCCTGTATAATTTTAGGCCACAATTTCTTCCAGGCAGATCTCAATGTCCATAGAGAGACATTGGCCCAGGATTTTTAAATTAACCACACACAGGAAGGGATGTTGTAATGTTCCTTTCAGAACTCTTTAAGGGCTAAATCTGTATCTGAGACCATCTGGATGCACTTCAGGAATAGTTCCTTGTGTATAGTTCTTAAAGTCAGCTATAATCTACTGGTCCACAGGCTGCAGTAGGGGAGTTGTATTAAGTAGGAGGAACTCAACTGAGAGCCATGGGAATTCTTCAGCCAATTCTTCTTCCAAATCACATGGGTGAACAGGCGCTTTGTCTATGATGAGGAGAGCCTTGAGTGGTAAACCTTTGTCCTCTAGATATTTCTTAATAGTAGGACAGAAAAATTCCCTGATCCACTCAAGAAAAAGTATTCTTGCTACTCAGGCATTTTTGTTAGATCTCCACATGACATTGTAGCCTATTCTTTATAACTTTATGTTTTCTGAATAGTGTAGGAGTCTCAGAGTGATAAAACAAGAGAGGTTGTATCTTGAGGTCACCACTCACATTGGCTCATAGCAATAAGGTTAGCCTATCCTTCATAGGCTTGTGGCCTGTCATTTTCTTCTCTTCCTGGGTAATGTATGTTCTCCTGGGAATTTTCTTCCAGAAAAGACCAGGTTTATCACATTCAAAAACTTAATGAGAGCAAAAGCCATTTCTCTGTGTCATCATTTGGAAGTGGTGTATGTAATTTTCAGTAGCCCATTTATCAGAACTGGCTGCTTCACCATGCTTTGTTATGCTATCAACCACAGTTCTAGCTTTAAAATTGTGAAATCACCTCTTACTGGCACAAAATGTTTCACCATTATCACTCATTGATGCATTGTCCTTTATGAGATCAGCATTTATAGCCCTAGCTTTTTCACAAATTATAGACTCAAATAGGCTTGAATTTACCAGCTGCCTTTCTTTAATCTACACTAACAATAGCCTTTCTACCTCATCCAACACTGTTGATCATTACTTATTAATTTGAGTAATACTTTTAGCTTCTTTATACAAATCTTTTCTCTGTAAGATTGTGGAGATGGTGGATTTCAACATTTTGTACATATTAGCACACAGATGTCACTCTCATATTTCTCCACAATTTTCTTCTTTTTGATTGTGATTGCTTTTTTTTTTTTTTTACCTTCCTTTCTTTCATTAGCATTTTTCTAGCTTTCTTGTGGCCATTTTGATAGTAGTAATTATAGCAATTATATAAAGCACTTACTGAAATCACATCCACAAACACCTGCTTCTGAGCTCAGACCAATGCTTATATATGCTTACATATGCTTTTCTGGCATGGAGTCTGTGTTTACAATCACACAGGCAGCCAGTATTTGGGTCATAACTCAAGAGTTTGTTTGTAAGTTAAAACTAAAATTCCAGTCACAACCCAAGTTGTTTGTATGTGAGGCTGGTCGTAACTTGAGGGTCCACTGTAGTTAAATAAATTAGAGTACATCTATAGAATGAAATACTACTGAAGTGTAAAAAATGATATAACTTTTATATACTACTGAAGGAAAACCTTCAATGTATGTATAACAGAAGAAAAGCAAGGTGTTAAATTGACTGCACAAAGTAAAAAAATGTTTTTTGCCTGTGTGTATATTCATATATATATATTCATAAATATAATTTAAATATATATTTAATATGCATAAAGATACTCACAAAGGTTATATAAAGCAATTCCTGAGTGATTCTATTTTGAATGAGTTAAGAGTAAGAAGAAGAAATTAGGTGAATTGGGGCAGGGGTAGGAAAGGAAAATTTTCATTCTAAGATCTTTTATTATTTATTTTATTTTTGAAAGATATTGAGGCAATACACATGTAATAATTTAGGTAAATAATTAGAATTTTAGAAGAAAACAATTACATCATCCAGAAATACAATGATAGCTGTTCATTCTATGAAATTAGTTGGCATAGACTTAATAAAAGTACACTAAATAATGTCAAGGCTAATGTCATAATATTTTATGTTCTTTTATTTTAAGCCATCTTAAATCAGTTTTGGAAATAAGAGAAGATACAGATGAGTAGACAAACGTACATTTATGCTAATGCTTATTGGTTAGTTTATTTATCTAGAGATACCACTGATTTCTTTAAGTTAGGAATGGGGTGTCTCCTCACAATTAGGCAGAGACTTACAGCAGGTTTATTTAGTATCCTTCCTTAGGAGATGTTCACTGAGATTTTGTGCTGCTGAAAGAACAATTAAAGGCATTGTGGCATTCCACACATGAAGAAAAAAATCTTAAATCCAAATATGGTAAAACTCAATAAAGTTCTCTGCAAAAACTAAGCTACCTCAAGGGGACAACAGACCCTCTCTGCTTCCTGCTGGGCAGTGCCAGCAGTGGTTTCTGGCATTGAGATATGAATGGAACACCCAAGTCAGAAATCATCCTTATGCTAAGTGTAAAGTTTATTACTGCAGTTGTACCTTGTCACTCTAACAATAAAAGAGCTGGAGAGCATAAAACAAAATTCTTCCCTTGTACAGAACAGGAGAGTCACTCTTTAAAAGAGTATCCACTGTATATGTTTTAAACCCAAACATAACAATTTCCTCAATCTTCTATTTATAATAGAGGTCCTGATGAAATCCACATGGCTTGCATTCAATTGAAATGATGTTGATTGACAAGGGAAAGGACTTTAATAACTGCCAAGAGGTAAGACTTCATTGTGGAGTGCAGAAGTTTACTCCCAAATTATGAAGCTGAGATGGAAATCTTAAATTTCTTAACTCCATACTAGAATCATTCTTTACTCCTGTATTTCTTTGACATTAATGACCAAATTATTTTTCCACCCTCACCTTGCCAGGAAAGGCTGCCAGAGCCATTTTTATGCTCATCATTTCTTGGATGGACTATTATGAAGTGATGAATTGGGTGTAGAGACAAGGAGCAGGATGGGGAGGGAAAGTAGCCCCAAATGAGGAGAACAGATTACAGAAGCTTTACTAAGCTGTTGTAGGTCTTGGGTCTTAGAGTCTCTTAGGGTTATCCATGTATCTTCTTTTTTCTTTAATAGTTTCTAGAAGATGATTTAAATTAACATTGCCACCTTGAAATATTTTCAGTCAGCATTCTTTTAAACAATATAATCTGTGTTTTCAGTGGCTCTGTTCCTTTTAACTCTGGAAGTAGTTTGTGTAATTAGGTATGTGCATCCCTGTTCACTCTGTACATTTTAGATGCATATTTTTGGCTCTATCTTAGTACCCTGAAATAGGTAGGTATTAATAGCTCTCATTTTTGAAATAATTATACACACATATTTGCAAATTTATATTTTTATTAATATTTGCTTCCCTCTGTCAGAAACACACATATACACAAAAATAGGAACCTTGTCTGTCTTATTCATCTTAGATTTCCCCATACCTAACATAAGGGTAGTACATAGTAAGTTTTCAATAAACATCATTGAAAGATACATTTGGGTTCAATCCTAGTTCTGTCACTTAGAACTTTCTGACCGTGGATAAATTAATTAACCTAAGCCCAACTTCTTCATCTATAACAACAATTGTATCTTTGTCTTAGAAATTTTATTACATTTAAATTATACTCAGTGAACTGCCTGGCACATAGCAAACACATAGTAACTATTTACCCTCAGTGGTTTTTAGCTCTTTGCCACTTTCTCTTAGAGAAATTTATAACTGAACAATCATTTAAAATCTGACATGTGTAATT
The DNA here is from genome assembly GCF_000247695.1 of Heterocephalus glaber. Next base: position 10,226,539 of record NW_004624799.1, on the reverse strand, counting down.
GGTGTTCTTGGAGAAGAATTTAGGCTGTTTTTGAACTACAAAGGGTCCCTGACTCAAAATGTTTCAGCTTATAATTTTTTTTCTCAGGCAGAGCATCCTTTTGGTGCTTGGAAGCATCAGTGCTCAAGTCAGCCATGCTATCATCAGGGGCTACAATGGGTACTTGAAAATATACTGTGTTGCTAAGCCATGATATTCCATAGGTTTAGTATATTAAATGCTTTTTGATTCATGATATTTTCAACCTAAAATGGGTTTATTAGGATGCAATCACAGCATGATTTGATGGGGATCTATATACCCAAATTCACCTGCCTCTTTTAATATCAATGCTCCCAGCTAGTTACTTGTTCTTTTCAACAACCCAAAATATTGATCTGTGAGATCTGATAATTTAGTCGGTCTCTAAAATAATATAAAGTTTTATGAAAATGTTATTTATAAATAGCAGTGGGGCTGGGGATTTAGCTCAGTGGTTCTGCCACCTGTCTCACAATTGCAAGGACCCGAGTTCGATCCCCGGTACCAAAAAATAAAAATAAAATAAAATAAATAAACATCAGTGGATTGTCCATGAGATCATAAATTTGTTTGCCTCTACATGTTTGTAAACTTTGGTTAATAAGAAGTTATAATAGTTGAGCAATAAAAACATTACTTTAAATTTACCACCCTAAGCCATTAAATAGGCACTAAAAATATTGTAAAATAAGAAAGTTTAGAGGAAGCAGTTTACCATGTGAGTTCACTGCTGAAAAATTCCAGTAATAGTTTTTTTTTTAAAAAATAAAGACAGACCAACCCCCCCAAAAATATATGGCAAATATAATTAATAGGAGGCCAACATATGTACAAAACAAGAGTGTACTATTCCAATTTCTTAGTATAATTAGGAATTTTAAGATCTTGTTAACATGGAGAATTTTTAAAATAGTAAATGATTACAACAGATTCAATAGATGAATGGATAAAGATGATGTCATATATATACACAATGGAATACTATCAGCCTCAAAAAAGAATATTGGTCATTTGCAACAATGTTGATCAACCTGGAAAACATTATGTCAAGTGAAATAATCCAGACACCAAGGACAAAAATGGCATGATCTCATATGGTAGATTCTAAAGCAATTAAACTCATCGAGGCAGATAATAGAATGGTGATTCATAGAAGCTGTGGTGGTGGAAATGTGTAAATGTTGGTTAAATGATACACAGTTGTAGTTAGGGAGGAGGATTATGTTTTTTGAGATCAATTGCATTTCATGGTGACTATAGTTAATAATCAATAGTTAACAATAATGTATTATGTCTGTGGAGGTAAGGGTTGAGTGTCAACTTGATCGGCTTTGGGATTCACCTGAGAAATTGGAGGTGCACACTTTGTGTGTCCAGATGAGTCATAGGGTGTGGCCTTTTGGGTCTATATCTGACCTTTCACTCTTTCCTCTCTGGACTGTTCCCTTGATCTGCTTCTCAGATTCCATGAACTAAGTAATTTTGCTTCCCACACTCTTCTACCATGGCATTCTTTTCTTGGTGCCAGTCAACCTTGCACTGACAGTCTCTGAAACTGTGAGCCAAATTAAACCTCTAACCTTTAAGTTGTGGGTGTTGGGTATTGTATTCCAGTGATAACAATCTGACTATTACAGAAAATTTGGTATTGGAGAAGTGGAGTTATTGCTGTGATTGTACCTGCCATGTGGCTTAGAAACATTTTGAACTGGTTGGCAGGAAGAGTTTGGAAAGGTTTGGTGATGTGGGCTCCTGAGAATTTAGAATTCTATAAGCAGAGCTTCATGTGTGATTCTGGTCAAAGCTCACAATACCAGAATACTGATAGGAATACAGACAGTAAATGCCAGGTTCAGGAGGTTTCAGTTGGGAATAAGGACTTAATTGGCAAGTTTGACTAGAGGCTATGTGTATTACACTCTGATAGAACATTTGTCTACCTTTTGCCCATGTCCTGAGTCTTTGCATGCTGAGATTAAGGTCATGGACTAATTGACCTGGGAGAGGAAATACAAAGTCAGCCCAACATTCAGGCTATGGCATATGGCTCATTGTTGTAATGTTGTGTCAACATCATATTACTACATTAAAATCATAATAGGAGAGAGCTATTAAAATCATAATCCTTGCTTCCCATTTACCTTAACAACCAATTCAGCAAAGTTCTCAGGTCATTTTTTCATTGTCCTGTTCTTTCTCAACAACCATGTTCTCCTCTGTTTCATCCTTATAACCCACAGCTCCATTGGAGCCTCCCTTCTGGTCAAATGCTTCAAATCATGCTGCTGGTTCTCTACTCTTAATTTCCCACATAGATCCAGCCAAAAGACCCCAACAGTAACCATGCCACCATCCCAAAACTATACTGCATTGAAATTTTTCTGCCACCAGGCAATGTCTCTAAACACAAGCAAAATGCAGGCCAACTTCCTGCCAAAACACAACATACATGGCCTGGGATCCAGCAGCCAATGCAGTTCTTCTCAACAGAAGCCTCCTGTACCTCATCCTAACTGGCAGCATTTCCATCAGTATTCTGATTTTCTGGGCTCTGACCAGAGTCTCACATTTGTTTAGAGTGTACCAGGGATGCCTCTTTGGTCAGTCTCTCAAAACCTTTCCAAATTGATTTCCAAGGCTTTTAAGCTTAATGCTAGGCAACCTCACAACAATGACCCAACTCCTGGTACCAATTCTGTCTTAGTTACTTTTCTCTCATTGCTGAGCCAAAAATAGCCAACACTCAAAGTTAAAGGGGAAAAGGTTTATTTAACTTACAGTTTGTAGAGGTTTCAGTCCATGATTGGCTAGCTCTAAGACAGGTTGGCTTGATAGACAGGTCTTGCTGAGGAGAAACAGTTCATGGTAGACAGAAGGTAATAAAAACAAGGGAACTTAGCAGTGTCTTTCTGTCCTTTTTATCTTATTCAGGTTACTTAGGGTGGGTAGCACTCACACCTTTAATCCTAGTGCCCTTGAGCCTAGTATTACATCATGAATCAATTCTAGATCACACTCTAGATTAAGCCACCTCTGAAAAATCCTATGACCACATGAGGCTTAGGGAGACATCTAGACACAAACCATAACAATAGGTAATTAAAAACCTACCAACAAAGAAAAGCTCAGGTTCCAATGGATTCACTGCTGAACTCTACAAGAAATTTAGAGATCTAATGCCACTACTCCTCAAACTCTTTAATGAAATTACAAGAGAAGAAATACTCCCAAAGTCATTCCTAGAAGCAAGTATTACCCTGATACCAAAACCAGAGAAGGATTCAACTAAAAAAGAGAACTACAGACCAATCTCCCTAATGAACATAGATGTAAAAATCCTCAATAAGTTGCTGGCAAACATAATGCAGCAAATCAAGAAGATTACACACCATGACCAAGTAGGATGCAGGGATGGTTCAACCTATGCAAATCAAGAAATATAATACACCATATTAATAGAGCCCAGGACAGAAACCACATAATTATCTCAGTAGATGCAGAAAAAGTGTTTAACAAAGTCCAACATCCATTCAAGATAAAAAAACCCTACAGAAAATTAAAATAGAGATCTTTATCTCAATCTAATAAAATCCATGTATGACAAACCAATAGCCAATATCATAGTAAATGTTAAAAAACTGAAAGCTTTCACTCTAAAGTCAGGAACAAGACAAGGATGTCTACTATCACCACTGTTCACTATAGTTCTGGAAACATTAGCCAGAGCAATTAGACAAAAGAAAGAAATAAAAGGAATAAATATAGGAAAGGTGGAAGTTAGACTGTCATTATTTGAGGATGGCATTATACTCTACATAGAAGGCCCCTAAAACTCTACCAAAAGACTTTGAGTTTGAACCAAATTCAGTCATGTAGCTGGATATAAAGTCAACATTCAAAAATCAATAGCATTTTTGTACACAAATGACAAACTTACTGAGAGAGACATTAAGGGAACTATGCCTGTCACAATAGCTTCAAAAAATTGAAATACTCAGGAATCAATCTAACAAAGGACATAAAAGATATTTACATTGAAAACTATAGTACTGTGAAAAAGGAAATTGAAGAGGATATCAGAAAATGGAAAGATATCCCTTGTTTGTGGGTAAATATTATGCCAAGCGAGCCAGGAAATAACCAAAAACTGGGAAAAAGATGGAGTTAAAACTAAAAGGAGTTTATTCATGCACATGGACTCCACCCTCTAGGAGAAGTGAAGCCCAGAAGCAGGGGACAGCACAGCTTTTATAAGTAACTCAAACAAAGAAGTTCAGGGAGAGGCCAATATGTCCTTCAGCCAGCTGCAAAATATCTCTCACAACCCAGTTTTTTCAGCCCACCTATCTTGTCAAGATAGGACATTCTGTGGCTACAGGGTTCGGTGGTTACAGGGAGGCACTAGACACCATCTGTTCCCAGAGAGCGATAAAGCGTGTTTACAGAAGCAGAGTGAGCAGTCAGAAAAACAGCTATCTTGTGGGGAATTCTAGCACTCTATAAGGGGAGGGGTGTGAGGGGAGTTTATTCACGGGCCAAGATGGCGTTTCTTAGGTTCACTTTGGTCTCACAAATTGGGGACACACCAACCAACTTCCTGGTAGATACTGGGGCAACCCTGCTGCCAGCCTCAGACCTGACAACTCTGCTACATGACTGCCAGGAGACCCTCCAGGACATAACCATGACCAGGCCTGATTTGCAGGATGTGCCCCTGGAGGACCCTGAGGAGACATTCTTCATGGATGAGAGCAGCTTCGTCAAAAAATGAGTCAGGTATGTGGGGGTGGTGGTGGTAGATGTCCAGGGAGTAACGAGATGGGCCACTGCCCTAGGCCATGAAATTTCAGCCCAACAAGCAGAGTTGATAGCCCTCACTCAAGCCTTAAACCTGGGTGAGGGAAAGGTTGTTAATATCTATACAGACAGTCAGTATGCCTTTGCAACTGTACATGTTCATGGAGAGATATATAAACAATGGGGCCTACTCACATCAGGAGAAAAGGACATCAAAAATAAACATGAGATCCTAGCTTTACTAGAAGCCATATGAAAGCCTAAATCAGTGGCTATAATACATTAAAAGGGACAAGAGAGGCCCAACACACTGGAGGCCATAAAAAAATCAAAAGGCTGATTTAGCTGCTAAACTGGCTGCCAGAAAACCAGTGGGGACGGCCCCCACCCTTCTCCTTAAAGGGTTTTCCAATCTGCCAACTAAGCCACATTACTCATCAGAAAAAGAAAAACACAATGCCTGGATGGGAGCTATAAAAGATAAAAATGGATGGTGGAGTCATCCCACAGCTGAGTCTCCTTGCCTCAGGCTCTTGGCCAACAGCTAATTCAACAAATACATCAGTTTACTCACCTAAGAAAAAAGAAACTCAGACAATTGATAAGTTCCAGGTTCTTAATTCCTAAGCTGGCTGCCATGGTCCAGGGTGTTTGTGCTCAGTGCCAGACATGCACCCAGGTAAATGCCAAGACAATACCCAGAGGTGAGGGAACCCAATGCCGAGGTGAGCATCCTGGGAAATTTTGGAAATTGGATTTTACTGAAGTCAAGCCCAGCCTTAGATATAGGTACCTGTTGGTTTGGGTAGATACTTACTCTGGATGGGTAAAAGCCTTCCTACTAAAGGAGAGACAGCTACAGTAGTCAGTAAAAAGTTGTTACGGGAGCTCATCCCCTGATTTGGCCTCCCCCATACTCTGGGGTCTGACAATAGCCCAGCCTTCATAGCTAAGTTATCTCAATTGGTGGCCAAGGCCCTTAACATTGATTGGAAACTTCATTGTGCCTATCAGCCATAAAGTTCAGGGCAAGTGAAAAGGATGAATCAAACCTTAAAAAAACATTAACTAAATTTGTTTTAGAAACTGGAAAAAGCTGGCCAGACCTCCTCC
>NW_004624799.1:10179230-10217039 GCF_000247695.1 Heterocephalus glaber | reverse complement strand
GTGGAGGAGGTGAAGGGAGGGCAAGGGGAGGGGGAAAAAATAAGAACCAAGAGACTCATGTAATGGTACAAGATCCCAATGATCAATGTAACTGTATTTTATACCTAAAATGTACCAATAAAGTTAATGGGGGGGGGAGACATCCCAGGAAAAAATTTTACGTATAAAAATAGTTACAATTGGGGAACCCCTTCTTATTCTAAAGCAAAAAGTGCACAATGTGCTATATATAAAAATTGTACTACAAAATGTCTCAGAGTAAGCAGATCCAATGTGGTAAAAATGGCCATATTCCCAAAATTGTTAGATTTAATGCAATCCCAATCAAAATACCAATAGCATACCTCACAGAACTAAAGAAAACATTCCTAAAATTCATTTGGAACCAGAAGAGACCTAGAATAGCAAAAACAATTCTGAGCAACAAAGGCCAGACAGAGGGCATCACAACCCCTGACTTGAAATTATACTACAGAGCTACTATGATAAAAACAGCATGGTTCTGCCAAAAAACAAAAACAAACAGACCCAAGGATCACTGGAACAGAACAGAAGATATAGAAATAACCCCATACATACTCAACCACCTTATCTTTGACACAGGGGCCAAACACCTTCACTAGAAGAAAGATAGCTTCTTTAATAAATAGTATTGGAAAACTAGCTTTCCACATGCTGAAGGCTAAAATTAGCCCCATTTTTCTCACTGTGTAATAAACTAAAATCAAAATGGATCAAAGGTCTACATATTAAAGCAGAAACACTAAATCTGCTAGCAGATAGAGTAGGTAGAACTGTTGAAGACATAGGTGTAGCCAAAAACTTTATTAACAAAAGTCTAATTGTACAGGAAATATTACAAAGAATCAACAACTGGGATCTTATCTTATTAAAAAGCTTTAGCAGAGCAAAAGAAATCATCAACAGAGTAAAGAGACAATCAACAGAGTGGGAAAATTTTTTTGCCAGTTTCTCAGACAAAAGACTGATATCTAGAATGTATAAAGAACTGAAAAAAATCACCCTCCCCCAAATTTAAGGACCCAATACAAAAGTGGCATCTGAGATGAATACACATTTCTCAGATGAAGAAGTAGAAGTGGCTGATAAATACATGAAAAAAGTTCAACATCACTAGTTAATCAAGAGATGAAAATTAAAACAATACTGAGCTTCCATCTCACTCCAGAAGGAATGACTTGTTAAGAAATCAACCAATAACAAATGCAGTGTGGCTGTGGAGAAAAAGGAACCCTTCTCTACTGTTGGTGGGAGTATAGACTGGTGCAAGCACTGTGGAAATCAGTGTGGAGATTCCTCAAAAATCTAGGATTACTGGTTCTATTTGATCCAGTGCTCTTCCTTCTTGATATCTTCCCAAAGGTATTAAAAACATCATACCACAGGGATATATGCACACCCATGTTTGTAGCAGCACAGCTTGTAATAGCTAAATCTTGGAAACAATCCAAATGCTCATCAACCAATGAATGGATAAAGAAGATGTGTTTTTTTAAAAAATAAAATGGAGTACTGCTCAGCTATAATGATGAATACACTTATAGCTAAATGGATGCACCTAGAGTCCATACTCTTAAGTGAGTAAATCAGACACGTGTAAATATCACATTGTTTCTCTGGTGTGAGAAACTGAAAGTGCAAATAAGGACCAAAATATATAATAGATATTGTGAAATAGCAAGAAAATGTTCAAATGGAAAGAGGCACAGTGAGCAGGGAGAGGGAAAGGAAGGAAGGGAAAAGAAAAAGTAAACAAGAAGAGAAAGATAAAATGGAAGCAAAGGTCTTGTAAGTAAGAAGGAGAAGAGGGTAGAAGGGAGGAGAGAGAAATGAGAAAAAATAAGAATCAAGATATATAATGTACAGGAACAAATTTCACACTATGCATGTGATCATCATGTATATCTACATTGTACCAGTAAACCTAATTAATGATAAAAAAATAAATAACACCAACACACAAATATATACGGGAAAATAAGCATCTACTAAATTATGATTTCCAGTTCCTTGGAGTTTTATATGAATAAATTATTTGAGAATTGGCTTCAAGGTAGATTTCTCCAGAAAATAATGTACTTTTAGTCTGTCAATCAACTGGATATACTACACATTTAGAATCACTTTAAACTAAATTCTGGATATGAGTTCCCTCATACCTTCAAGGTAGAGTGAATTAGGGCTATAATGTCTGTAAGGCAAGGTTGTTGTTATAAATTTTCAAGTAGTTTTTTTCCTACTCTGTCCCAGAAATAATACCTGAGACAATTACCCTAACTCCCTCTTAAGAAACAGAAGAATGATATATTTATTTGTAACTCTCAATAGTATGGTTGGTATAGCTCAGTGGTCACCAACCTATGGTACTCATGTTATTTGTTTTTCTTTTAAGACAAAATATATAAACATTGAGTTGTTTTTTCTAAACTAAAGCCTCAGTATTGAGGTTTAATTACAGTGTTGGGACTTTATGATAAATGAGGTTGCAGTTTTGGGAACTTGTCTCTAAAAGTTTTGCCATCACTGGTATAGCTTATTAGGGTTTTAGCTACACATATTAGAGGTAGGTGGTGGTGTTTATTGTCTTCTCCAACTTGGTAGGCCTTGAAAACCAAATCTCAAATTAATCTTGAGTCAGTCTTTAGAATGCAAGTTGTTCTTAGTTCTTGGCTAATCTCTCTGGATTCCCTCTTTCCCTTTTAGTTACTAGAGTCTCAAAATGTCTTGGCAAGTTATAGATGCACTTTAAGAGATGCTTTAAATCTTACCCTGCATTTTAAGTTATTGATAGCAGAAAGGTCTGTCAGGATCTCTTATGAACTATACACAAACAAATTCCAGAATCCATTTTTCAGAAATGATGCTCCCTAGTATTTAAGTCTTCTGGAGACTTGTACAATTCTTGGCATGTCTTTGGATCATATTCATGAATTTTTTTGTTGCTCTTGTTTTCACTGGGTTTTTGTTGTTGTTGTTCTATCAGCTACCATATGTGAAGTTAAACAATTTCAAGAAATTTGAATAGATGCCCTACTTTATTAACTTGTTGAAGTCTGTGTGGATATACTACTATATCAAAATACAGTATTAGTGTGTTGGAAATGTGGGAAGAAAAATTACCTTGGGAATGTATAAGATGAAGTGCTCAGAAAAGAAAAATCCACGATGAAGGGGGTATGTCAAATGGATTGAGGAACAACTGAAAATGCTCCCAATGGCCAAAGCTGAAAATTTGAGCAACATAATTAATAAAGCAGTATTGGATTATAACCCAATATATAAAATAAATATCCATGTATCCATAGTGATATAAGGAAATGATTCAATAGTACATAAATCGGGGATATAAATTTATGGAGACACTCTTCCTTCAAGGACATGCTGAAAAATTCCCCACTCCTTAAGTGTGACCTGTACATAGTAGCTTCTTTCTAAAGAGGACAATATTTGAAGAGTGAGGGAGAGGATATTTTTATATTGAAGAAACCTGACAACCAGCATCTTAGCTAAGTGATCAAGGTTAACATCAACAGTGTCCATACCCTGGATACATGTATTGAGAATGATACTTCAACTCTGAGACCTTTCTCCCAAAAACCCATAATCCTAGTAAGACTGTGAGGAAAACATCAAATAAGTAAATTAGAGATTTTTTCATTGTGTCTTTCCAGATTCCTCAAAACTATCAATGTTTTCAAAAACAAAACATGAGAGACTGTCACAACCAGGAGGGGCATAAGGAGACATGATGACTAAATATAATTCTGGAACAAGTATGGGATATTAGGTAAAGATTAAGGAAACATGAATAAAGTCTTGGCTTTAATAATGACATATCAATATTAGCTCATTAATTATGACAAACATACCATACTATTGTAAGATGTTAATAATTGTGATCCTGGGTGTTTGGTATATGGGAACTCTCTGCATTACCTTTATAATGTTTCTCTAAATCTAAAATTATATTGAAATAAAATGTTTATTATTAAAAAAGCAGACCAAAAGAAATAGCTTGAGAACCAGGAATTGTAGTTTTGGCTTTGTGATTAATTAGACCTGGTGGCTTTGAATAAGTCACTCAAATTCACATTCCTTATCTATTCTATGTAATGATAGAACAATATTAGATCTAAGTGCACTTTTATTTTCTACTCATGGAACAAAAAGTCAAAATTCAATGAAATTAGAAAAGAAAGCACTTGACCTCATTTTACTTGTGCTGGTGTCACCTGACCCAAATTGCAGTGAAAGTGTGAATCTCATGTGAATCATCATGGGAGTGGGATAGGATTTGTTATAAGAATCACTAGGTGGGGGTGATGGTGAAGCTGCTGTTATTAGTATTAAAAACTAACTTCAAGTAATAACTTACTATGTGCCATAGACTTTTCTAAAAACTTTCAATACTATATTTTTTATTCCACAGAATGGTACTATGAGGTAGTGTCTTTGAGGCCTATGATAAAATATAAATGGGGAGCAAATATGCAATAGAAATCTCTTGTGCACAGTTCTGAGTGCTGAGAATTCTGAGCTCAAGATACCTGCTGATTCAGTGTGTCTGTAAGGCCTCCCTTATTAGTTCACACAGTGAGAAGAGGGGCTCTCTTTTGGTTTCTTTTATAATGTACCAATCCCATTCATGAGGGCAGATAGCCTGATTACCTCTCAATATATACCATCATCTTAGGGTTAGGATTTTATCATATGAAGTTTGGGAGCAAATATTCAGGCTCCAGCAGGTAGATTTGTACGTCTGTTTTTAGAAAAAGAAAACAGTATCAGAGAAGCTAAATTGTTCATAACTACTAACCAATAAAGAGATTTTACATTCAGTTCTTTGTAATAGTAAAATTTTCTCATACATTGGCTACTAATTTCATGACTGCCTTTTTCCAACCTGTGCCTTGAAAAAATACTCTGCTACAATTTAATTTCTTCATAAAATGAGGAATTTGTAATAGATGATTTTGATATTCCTTTCAGTTCTAATAGTTTTGTCTTTATTCTGAGAGATTGTCATTTAATTTATTTATATAGAATATATTTGATCACTACTTTTGAAGCTTTGATTAGTGGAACTCACAGAGCCAATTAACCAAATGGGGAAAAATAATCAAGTAAATGAATATAAGTAACTGACAAATACTCCAATAAAAAAACATTGGTTGAACCTAGGAGGACTAAATGAGGCTCCTATCAACTTACTGGTGAACTGAAGATAAGAGAATGTTTAGTCCAATGCCCTTCTCACTTTTCCCCCACTGCAAACAGGAAAGCTGAGATGGATAAAGAAAAGGGGCTGTTTTCCCCCATTATGTGCAGATATCCTGTCCCCTGAAATGGGGCCCAGTGGACATAAAGCTTTAATGGCTAAGGCACTCTCCCTGGGAAGAACTGACTATGGGTGGGTGTGGAGAAAAGAAAGGGATCTTTCTTCCCAAACTCTCCCCTACATTGAAAGAGAGGATAGAAATTCTGTCTGTTGGCTGAGGCAGAACACAAGAAGGTCATAAATATTTCCCCAGTTTCTTGACTCTGCCCAATTTTTTTTCAAACCCCCAGCCAACCTAAGGAAAAATCATGTCCTGTAAAAAAGAAGGTCAGTAGTTTATGAGGTGACTGTTGGCCTATATGTGTATTTTTCTTCACTGATGCTGGTTCTGCTTCTCCTACCTTCTAAGACAATGAGATGGGCAATTTATCTGTTTCCCCAAAGCTTTGGAATGGATTATAAAAGAACTTTTTAGTTAATATTCTACAATCTGGGTCCAAAATTCATCCTCTGTGACATTTCTCCTTTCCAGTCATTCTTTCACAATACCCAGCAAAGCTCTTCCAATATTTTCAACAAGCTCACACAATACAATGAAATATTCTGCCTCTAAAATGATATTACTTTGCTGTAAATCATCATTCAAAACTCCTCTCTCTAATTTTGTATTTTGAAGATTCTTGTCTTCCAATTTTATATTTTGCTCAATATGAGACTACATCATCCCCTCTCTGTATATGTTTACTTTCTTCACAGAAAATATTTGAAGCTATCACATTGGGAGGCCCTAACTTCATCACTTACCACCTCCGAACTCCTCCAATCTGGCTTCTTTCTTAAATTAAAACCTCTGCATGTGGTCACTATTGGTTCCATGTCATTAAATCCAAAGGGAAGTTTTGAATCCTCACCTCACATAATCTTCCAGAAACATTGGAAGCTTGGGTCAACTTTCTATTTGAAACATGAACACACCATGGAACTCCATCTTTGACATCTATATTCCTTTGGTTTTCCTCTTCCCTCTCTGAACCTTTCCTCTTTTTTAGAAGTTGATCTTTATGTATCTAGACATTCAATGTAGAGTTTCAGGAGCCTTACTTCTATGCTTCTTTCTCCAACTGTATAAATTTTTTCCTAAGCAATATCATTCATGCCTGTGGCTTGATTTCTTACTTATAAATAGTACAGCCATAAGTTGTAAATTTATTTCTCAAGCAGAAACTCTCATCAGAACTTCTGACTCATATATCATTACTGCTTGGCTTATCTACTTAGACACTGCAAAGCTTCCTCAAAGTGAAGATTTAATTTGTGATCTTCCCTTCAAGCTCCCTGTCTATAGTGTTCCCCTGTCTCAGTGAATTACACCCATGCCCATCTGTTCAATTACTTAATTCAGAAATCAAAGATTAATCTTGGATACTTTCCACAATCTCACCTCTAGTCTATAAACAAGTCCTGTCAACTATTCTTTAAAGTCTGTAACATTTATGTATATAACATCCTGTTTCAACCTTCTTACTTCTCTCTTCTATACTATTCAGTAGTCACTGGATTTGTTCTCCACCTTCTTCTCTTCTTGCATTCTCATCTTGTCATGTTTTTGGAGTAAAGTTTTTCAGAAACAATTCTGATCGTGTTACTTCATTGCTTAAAACTTTCTGGTGGATTTATATTGGTCTTAATAACTAAAATATGTACCCCTCTGCACCCCTCATAGCTTCTTTGTTCCTCTCTTCCAGCTTCATCTCATATCATCTCTCTTTTCATTCCACCTGCAGTGGCATGTCCATATCTCTGGAATCTCAGGCCCTCTCTGTGGCAGTTTCTCTTTGTTTTAAGAGCTTTTTATTTTCCTTTAACTATAGTTAAATTCTGTTCTTCTTGCAGATCACAGTTCATGGTTCTTCCTTAGGAGCACCTTCCTTGATGCTGTTTTTTTTTTTTTTTATTAAAACCTCTCACATAATAAATGCTTCTTTCTTTTTGAACTCTTATTTATATGGGAAAGTATATATTCATTGGGACATTATTTAGTTCAGGTCTATCTCTGAGCTATAGGTTTGGTCAGTGAATCTAGAACAATTCCTGGCACCTGATATGTGTTCAATAAATATTTGCTGAATGTGTGGATGAAGGAAGAAGTATTCCATTCTGATGCCTAGTTCCTCTGCAGCTTGTGGCCTGGAGTAGAATAGGTAGCTGTAGAATAATACATGCCACTCCTTCAGCATCTCCAAAGGTGAATTAATGTTACTTGTCATTTTCTAGTTTTGATTTTCATAGTTCCAAAACATTTATACAACATACATAGAAGCAAACTCACAACCACACAATTTAAAGCCAATGTAGCTCTTCCAGTAAAACAATTTTCCAAACAAAAATAAGAGAAAAAACAGACAAAAGAAATCTTAATTTCAGAGTTATATGGGTCAATAATCAGTTTGTGGCGTGAGTGCACAGGCACCAGCCAGAACCTTGCCCAGACAGCAGCACAGTGCAGGGCTCCAGAAGACCTTCATTCTGAGCCCAGGAATTGTTGCAGTGGTGACCAACAGATAGAGGGCCTTTCCAAGAGGCTTGATGAGAATTGAAGCCCACTGGCAGAGCAAAGAGTCACTCAATAAATGTGAAGCAGACTGCAGTGGTTGGTGAGTTGTTGGATCAACACCTAATAACAGAACCTGGTTGCTGTAGGGAAAGGGTGGCTCAAACCTGTGTTAGAACGTGTAGAGTCCAAACCCCAAGGAGGTCAGGGAGCTCAGTTACAGTCTTGCAGCTAAAAACCAGCCTGAACTTCGGTGGACTACAGTTGGCTCACTGAGATCAGTTGACACAGATCTGTATGCTACCCACATTGTCTACTGGTGACAACTGAGTCACGTCTTGAAAGAGATTTTTTTTTCTTTTCTTTTCTCCTTCATTTTTCACCTTTCTTGTCCCTGTTTTTGTTCTGTTTTTTTCTCTATCATTTTTATTCTTATAGGAGTGAGAATACAGTTTCTAGTTTTTCTGCTGCTGTTAGTTTGTTCTGTTCTTGTTTCTGTTCCTTCCTTCTCTCTTTTCCTTCTGTCTTCACCAGTTTCCCAAAGCTTGCATGATCTTTCTGTGTCCTCTAGCCTTACTCTAACCTTTTCCTCTCCTTCTATTTCTCTACCCCCCAATTCTTCTAAATCTCCCCAGAGGGAAAATTTGCTATATTTCGGGGCTTATTTACTGCACATATGTTTCTGGCCATTCTAGATTTTTATATATAACCACAAGTCTAGTTCATGTGGTCACAGGTGGTAGGTTAACAGTTACCACAATTTGGGCTGGGGATTTAGCTCAGTGGTGGCGCATCTGCTTTGCAAGCACAAGGTCCTGAGTTCAATCCCTGGTACTACAAAAGTAACAACAACAACAAAAAAGAAAAGAAAAAGAACAAAAAACAGTTACCACAGTTTGTCATTTTCTGGGCTGTGTTTGACACTATTGTTGATACTGATTGTATTACTTTGGCCAAGGTGATGTGATTGTTCTAATCAGTTGTCCTTGCTGGTATAACAAGACTGAGATTGCCTAAGGGCCGTTACAGACTCAAAACCCTAAGGGCAACTAAACTTGGAAGACAAATCAAGAAGTAGCCATTCCTAAGGATTCTAAATACTAGCAATAAAGATCATCATCAACAACAAAAAATAGAAATCAGAAGACACCTAAACAAGAATCAAAACCAGACTTCTGGATCACCAAAGGCAACTCCAAGAGGCAATGGGATGGATCAATCTGAAACTCAACTACCTGGACTCCCCGAATTGGCAACAAAAGAGGATCTGAAAAAATGAAATCAGAAATAATTTCTCAGATGAAAATGGATTGTATCCATAATGAAAAACATGATTAATAACTCTAGAGCAGACACAGACAATAATCTGTTTTAGTCTTCTGGAGTTTATAACCTGAAAAATAAAGTTAATTTGGGACCAATTTCCATAAATAAGTGGTAAGTGTCCCTATTCATTCCCCATATAAGAAAACAAACTCTATGTCTACATGAAATAAGATATTTGAGATAAACTTGTCTTCCTATGAAATTATTACATCATCCATATTTAAGTCCCAAGGCTGTCTTCTTACCCTTAGAATTTATTTACATAATTAAACCTACTCATTTTTCCTTTTCTCTGTGTGTTCCTGGAATACCAGTGAAGTTGCTCTTTATTGACCATAGGTGCCAGTTTTTCTTTTGGCTAAGGTATATCAGGCACCTTTCTGAGCATTACTGAAAGAAAGGGCAGGCTTCTTCACATATGCTGTCTGATATTCCTCTGCTTTCTCCTCCCATCCTGGATCCCAGGGCTTCTTTCATTTGTGCCAGTTTTCTGCTTTCACTGCTGTTTAGCTGGAATATTTTTTGGCTCAAGAATCCAATTTTGTAAGGAATGGGTGAAGGTTGTCTATTAGAGTCTTGACTAGATTCATTATTGGTTATTCTAATTATTGCATCCTTAGGTGTCCACTAAGGTCTGGTATGCTGTTTGCCATGTTGTTCTTCCTCAATATTTTGCTTTTCATCTATCTGAAGTTATTGGGAAACTTGTTCTTAAGAGAAACATCTTTGGTTATATTTTCCTTCTTTCAAGTGTGTCTAGCAGAAGTTTAAAAAAGCGCCATTTCTTCAGATCATTGTTCATTTACTACTGCAGGTAAGGAAGGCACTGTTTATGGATCAGAATATTTTCCTTTCTCTTATGGCTTGGATCTGGAATGTCCACCAAAGGCCTCATGAGCTCACAGGTGATGTTGTGGAAGGTGGTTAAATTATGATGGTGATATAGCTGACTTGCTATTGGGAGGTGGGGCCTTGTTGGGAGAAGAGGGTCATCTGTGAGGGTGTATCTCCCTTCCCCAGTCCTCACTTCTTTCTGCTTCTTGGCTACTGTGGTATGTGCAGATTTCTTCTGCTGTGCCTCTCCTCTCATGCTGTTCTGTCTTGGAGCCAGCTAGCCATGGAATGTAACCATGATCCAAAGTAAACATCTCAACCTTTAAATTGTGGGTATCAGATATTGTGTCTCAGTGACAAGCAAAATGACAAAGACACTTTCCTTTAGTATTTTTAAATATACACCTCTAGATTTCCTTTGATAAGATCTTTTGTGAGATATAAAACATTAAAAGGGTTGTCACAGATGCCTCTTTTTGATTTAGACTTGCCTTTATGTAAATGAATAACCTTACACTAGTTTGAGAATACACAAGATGGGGTATTAAGTACCCCAGGAATCTGTGGATAACAAGATAAATCCAGGAGCCACCAAATGTCATGTATGGATGAAACACTTGATAATGGCTATTTAAAGTACCTAAATATGAAACCTTAGTACCTTGAATTTTTCATCAAATTTAGGTATCTGATATCCTGGCACTCTGGTATTTAAATTCTGTTAATCAAATGCCAGCATGCAAAACCAGCTGTGGTCACAGTATGAGCCATTTCAACCTACAGGAGCCAAGCAAACTGTTGTAGTTACTGTCTAGAGCCAGCTAGGCCTGTAGCACTACAACTGTCTGTATTGAATATAAAAGCTTTTATTTTTCCCATTGGATATTTTGACTCCAAAATGCTAGTTCCTGAATCTGTACTCAATGGAGTGCATGTGGCAAGTCAATGGGATGTGTCAGTAACCTTTTTTCCTCTGGGGTTTTGGCGGATAAAGGATACACATAGAAATTCATGGAGATAAGAGAAATGAGTATGAATCTTATTTTTTGTATGAGTCCAATTATTGCCCAAAGACTGGAAACAATGTGCTTTTTCCAAGACACAACTGGATACCCAGGTTAGCTGTTTTTTTTCTTTAAAGTATTGAATAAACAAATACAGATCAAATGAGAAAAAGCAAAGGCTATTTATTTAGAGCTTGCTGTGGCAAAGGAATCATCCACCATTGTGTATTTTTGCAGAGATGCAAATACAGCTTTAAATGGCAAAAGCTTAATTGTGAGGAAAGGGGCACAGAAAGAGTCCCCTTGCCCTCTGAAAATTCCTGTTGAGAATCCCTTAAGTAATAAAGAAAAATAATGTACACATACAAAATGAGTTCAAATTAAATAGTGTGTATGACACAGAGAAGATTTCTATGTGAAATAACTTTCTTCACTAAAAATAACTGGTGATTGGATGGAGAAAGTGCTAGGAGCCATAAGTGAGCCCAGCAAATGGAGGGAGGGAGAGACCAAAATGTAGAGAGACCCTGAGAGGTGTGACTTGATCCATCAAAGCTGTGTATTATTTAGAGAGACACAGGAAATGCTGTTGCTAATTTTACCTTTGGAATAGCCCATATTGATTTAGATGTTAATACAATGAGTATTCCAATGATGTACTAGTGAAGTCCTTTAGCTTTGCTAGTTGATTTGTGTTTCTCATCATTCTGTTGATAGGCTGGCTTTAGGAGAGTGTGCCCTCGTTAATATTCAGTGTGATTGATTTTATATTCTGACCTTGGTTTCAGTGGGCTGATGGCAGGAAAAATGAAAGATATTTAGGAGACTAGCCAAAATATCTATATAGGACCTATGAAAAACGGAACTCCAAATGCCCTGATATCCACTCTAATTTGCCTGGTTTACCTGGTGTTAATTGCTTCCTGGCATTCCCCATTAAAATGGACCTTTAAATTTCATATCCTGTTCACTTGGAAGTCCAGTGTTTTAACCCTTTCAATAGTATTGAAGTGGACACATTTTCATTTGCTTGTCTGGGTTACCTTAAAGACAGTTCAATTAACTTCCAAGCAGTAGGTTTGACAATTCTGACTTTACATCCAACCCATTTTCTTGAGTATCCTCCTTTAATAGGCTCTTTGTAGTAAGACTGGAGATTTTCATGATTCATTTATCTAAATCATATCAAGCAATGGGAGATTGTGCAAGAGTATTTTGTAGTTTTATTATATTTAGAACTAATTTTAAGACTTTTAATGTTTAAAAGAAAGATTTGCTTCTTAATATATCTATTGTCTTTTTGCTAGAGATTCACTTGGCAAACATTTTCCACTCATCTTGTTATTCTATGGAAGTTTCTCTGTAGATTGAAAAGCAAGCAAGCAAGCAAACAAGCAAATTAGTGCAAAGGCTTTTGGACCACCCTTTTCTATAGATGGTTTGTTCCCCCAGAGCATTTTGAAACTGCTCTACTACCTTCCCTGTATTTAATGAGACCTGTGGGCAAACACATGATTCAGTGGAAACTAAGAGGCAGAGTTTAAATATGCTCTGATGACAGCTGGCTTACTTGTGTGACCTCTGTTGCAAAAGAACTTTACTAATGGTTCAAGCAGATGGACAGAGAGAAGAAAGCTGAATGTTAGAATGTGTGAGAGGCCAAAGGTCAAGGTGAATGAGCCTGGTGATTTCCTGAGGTCTGGGGGTGTTTTTGTACTGTGGCCTAAATTGAGGGTTGTTTTTAATTTGATGGATTTTTCTAACTTAAATAGGTTCATTAAAGCAAAAGAAAAAAAATAGTCTCAGTTCTTCATTCAGTGTTCAATTAAATTCTGGTTTTAACTTCTAAAATAATACAGCATTTACTTGACAAGCATAGGCATTTGTAATACATGTTTAAGGGTATGTTCAAAATGGCTTATTTAACAAATATTTTTTAGAGAACATGATTTCTTGAGTATTTTAATATTAACAAAATATGTATTCTATATCCTTTTGTCACTTTTTCAACTTAAAAAATGTTTTTTCCCCTGGTGGGGAAGGGAATTACAAAACACTTTTTATGTATTGCATAAAGGATAACTACTATTTGGCTCTTTCTAGAAAATACTACTTCCCAGATACTTGCTGAGATTTAGATTAAAAATCCAATGCTATTTTTCTATTTTTTCTGATTTTATAACTCTTATATCTTTCAGCTTTAATCAAATTTTATTGAAGCCAAGACATTAACTAACTTTTAGTTTGACAATCAAGCCCTTTAAAGGTGGTCATAAATTTAAAAGGAAGATTGTTTTTGTTCCAAAAAAGAGATTATTTTGAAAGCTAAAATATATGTACCACTTATGGAAAGAAACACAGTAATGCTTTGTTGCAAAGGTTGCCTTCCATATTTCTCTGATTCAGGGAATGGAGCAGGTCTCAGAAAAAAAGTGGAGAAAGGTGGTCTGCCAGCTATGCAGGTGCCTTGCCTTTCTTCCCACAGGGACACCATTGGCACTGACAGTGACCTTGGGGTCAATTATTTATTTATTTTAAAATAAAAAGTAACCAATGTCAAACTGAAAATTTAAGGGTGTGTAAAATATTAATGCAGCAATTAGTTGTATTATCACCTTGATTTCCAAACTTTTCAGACTAAAATTCATTTGGGAGTCATAAAAAATGGCCAGAGTTGGTCATTAAAAAAATTATCTCAAATCACAATTAGCAGATCTTTCTTTGCAATTTTAATGCATATACAAAGGTACTGTTTGTGTTTCTATTTCAGGAGTAATTCAGTATGATCAACTATATTTTTTAAGTGAGCACACAAGTAGAGGCTGAAATCATTTAAAACCCAACAAATTCAAAATTCAAAGTAACTTTGTTTCCACAAGTGGTTGACTTTTCTTTCTTTTTTTCCTTATATTTTGGTTTCTGGTGATCTATGGGATGGGGTCTTCCAAGGTTATAATTACTTATTATAGAGATTCTTTAGATGGTGGAAAGGTCACCAAAAAGAAACTGGAGAAACAAACTTTAACACTTGGAGAAGGAAATGTTTACTTCTTTTTCATTAAATTTGCAGCAAGAGACAATGACTGGGATTTTTTAAAGAATTGTATTTTATGTAACAAACACAAAGAGAAAAAATGTCAGTTTCATGCAATCAATTTATTTTCCCAAATGGCTTTAACCTATCTATTTTTCTGAATAAAGAGGAATAGGAGATTTCAATGAGGATCTAAAATATTAAGAAAAAAAATGCCAGTAAACTTTACTTGACTATGTAAACTTTACTTCTTTGTAATATAATTAAAATATGGTTTAATATATAATACAAAATATATGCTTGTAACTAATGACTATTCATTGTAGTTGGGTTTTAACAATTTTTAATTGTTGTCTTTTAATACTTTTTGAAAACATATGCCCAGAAAGTTTCCCTTTCAGAGGGGTGAATTATGTTGAGGAAACACAGCATGGGGCAGGAAGGGAACAGCAGGTGTGGCCTCTCTCAGAGGTCTGGCATGGACTGCTTTTGTGAGCTTGGGCAATTTTTTTTTCTTTTCTTTTTGAGACAGGGTCTCACTGTGTAGTTCAGGCTGATCTTGAAGTCCTGCCTCGGCCTCCGAAGTTCCCAAATACTGAGATCACAGGCATGTGCCACCACCCCTGGGAAATTTGTTAATTTGAGTCTATTTCCTTCTTTGTAAAATACCTAATTCCCTGGGTACTCTGAGTTTTAACTAAAGATAATCCTTGCAACACAGGAAACTGTTCAGTAAATAAGGGTTTTCTTCCACTTTAATGGATAAAGAAAATGTACTACTGGAGTATTACTCAGCCATAAAGAATGATAAATTTGAATTGCTTATAGAAAAATGGATAGATCTTGAAACCATAATGCTAAGTAAAATAAATCAGATACAGAAGGATAAATATCACATAGTTTCTCTTATATGAGAAACCCAAAATATAAATAATTTAAAAGGCAAAATAAAAGAGAGATGGTAGGAAACAGAGAGGTAGACTTTGTGGAGATGGGAAGGAATCTGGGAAAAGGGGAAAAAGGAATAGGAGGAAAGAGGAAGTAAAAAAAGGTCAAAATGCAGTAGGTAAATGTACCAATTCCCTAAGATGAATGTAATTATTTGTGTCATAAAGATATACCACAATAAAATTTACCCAAGGAAACATTTACTCTTTGCTATGCTAAATGCTTTACATGTGTTTGTCTTGTTTGTCTTAAAAATAAAACCCAACAAACCCCAAAACTCCCAAGGTAAGTTTCTCTAATCATTGCTCTTCTGCATTATGAGAACGGGAGCACAAACAGCTGATAAATGCCTTTAACATGGGTCTGCTCCATTCTAAAGCTTGAATTGTTAAACGTGGAATTTACTGTGGAAAGATATTGTCTCTATGAGCTCACAGATGATACATAGTTTAGCAGTGATGCTAGGGATCAAGGAATAAGAGAATAAGGATCTAACTCTGTGGATATATAATGAGCTTATTTGGAAACAACAAAAAATATAAGTGGTTAGGCATGGTACATGGATACTAAACAGAAAGAAGTTATTAAAAAAAGGAATGGGCATAGCTCAAAAAGATAGAATGTCAGTATATCCACAGTTAAGTTATTCTGATGCTGGCATCATTAAGCATTTTTCTTTAATACATACTACATTAAACAGGCCATGGTATAATAACAAAGAACACCTAAATTTCAGTAGCTTAATATAACTAAGGTTTTCTTTTTCATTTGTTCAAAGTCTACTGCAAGTCTTGTGGGTGATCACCCTGAGATCTAGTTATTTCAATCTCAGGGTTCTGTTACCTCAGCGTATATAGGTTGCTGAAGGATTTTTCAGGATAATTGAATTTTCCCACTCTCAATCCATCAACCAGAACTAGGAACATATGCCCTACCTAACTGTAAGAGGAGGAGAACTGCATATTTTACCACTAATCTGCACTATACATGCTTAAGACGGTCAGTAGGCATTCTATTTCTATAAGATATGACTCTTAGCTATTAGGCAAGTGTCATTTTCATTTCAAAACCATTTTTGAGTATGATGCATTAAAATACTTAAACAATTTAAGTGGGAGAGGTTATCTGGAAGTGATTTTGAAAACTGAATATTCACTGGCCTGCAATCAGCAGGGCTTATGTAATGGTTGCTCTGCTCTGTTTCCGGCAGTAGAAGGTGACAGATCCATAAAACAAAGAAAATGAAATTTTAAAACTGGTCTTTTATTCTGCCATAGTGGCTGAGTGGATCTAGGTTTGAGTGAGATCTTGCTCCTTTATGATTGGGCCATTGAGCAGCAGAATTGGTGGGAAGAGGGGTTTGAGGAGTATACACCTTCTTAGGGTCCTTTCACAACATGACCTCTGTCCTCCTTTCATTGAACAACACTGGCAGGTGACCTATGGCTGTGTGGTGTTATAAACGAGTAATATCAGCTAAATGGTGTCTCAGTAGCCCAGAGTGCCAAACCAACTCATGATTACTATAAAAGATGAAACACTTTTTGTAAAACACACACACACACATACTTAAAATAAATAAAGGTACATTGGTCTAAATTTTTAAAATAATTGTTCACCCCATTCCTTGGGAGATTACTCTATTACTTCTAAAGAAAGCTAAATTTACTCCGCTTACAAATATGATAAAATTGCAGGCATAAAAGAAAGTATTGAAAGCTTTTTGGTAGTCTAAATCAATTATTGCCTGGCTTTGGATATTTGTCTTTAAAAGGTCAAGTGTTGGATTTACTAAAGTAGTAAGTGGATTGCAAAAATGGTTATTTCAACCAAACAAATTTATTGAGTACTCAATAGCTATGAGCCAAAAATGTAAAAATAAATAAACACATAAAGGAGTAAATCAACTAACTGAACAACCAAACAAATCAGACTTGAGGTTTTTAATTTTGTTCTTTAATTTTTTGACATCCAAATATATACACTGTGTAGAGATTTTTATTTGTGGTTTTACTTCCAAAGTACTTTCTTTCTAATACATATCTATCTCCATGAGGCATTCCTGGAAAAAAACAGTTGCATCATCAAATACATTTGTGAACCATAATTTCCTGATTCAGTAGTCCGGGTTGGAGGTTTGAAATCAGTGTTTTTAAATCTTTTTTAGATGACTTACATACATACCTATCGCAGAAATCACAAATTTTGAGTGTACCAAAGTAGGTTGCATTTGGGGATCTTAGAGAGATGTAACTACTTACAGGAGCAGAAACACTTTATGAACACTCTTTCACAAAAGTTTTCTTTTTAAAAAATCTTACAGTATTGAAGATTAAACCCATGGCTTTTCTACTAAGCCATATCCCCCTGCCCTTTATTTTGAGACAGAATCTTACTAAATTGCTAGATTTTCTAGGTTAGCCTTGAATTTTCTATCCTTCTGCTTCAGCCTTCCAGAGTACTGGGATTACAGTCATGTGCCACAATGCCTGGTTCAAAAGAGCTGCTGTTAGGCAGCCACAATTTGGCAGGTTACACTCTATCCAGAACTTCTGATTCTCACCTCCCTTTAACAATGCTTGGGTTAAGGTTCTGGGAAGCATTGACTCTGGTTTTCATTCTTGGCTCTTCCATTCATAGCTGTATGATTTGGGCAAATTTTGAATTTTGAGCTGTGGTGGTTCTTGCCTTCTCTGACAAAGGAGCTGTGGTGGATTGACTAATGGTCAACTTGTAACACATAGCTGAACTGAATCAGCATGATCTGGGCATGGAGGATCCACCTGAAGATTGTTACCAATAGCCATAAAAAGAGAACTTAGAGGGGAAGATCTTGGCCTGTTGATTTTCTAGGAGAAGCTTGCTGTGGATGGTTTTCCTAATGTGAACTAGGCTGTTCTCAGAGGAGGAGCTTGGGCCTTGCTGTCATTGGGAATAGCTGCTGTTTTCATCAGGGGAGCTCTGATCTTTACCATGAGCATCACTTCATGGCTCCAATGTGGATCCCCCAGCTTGGTGGCACAAATCCTTCATCTCACCAGCTTAGATTTTCTGGCTTCCACCACTGGCCTTTGGGCCTTCCAGGTGCAGATCCTCAATACAGACAAGCACGAGACATTGTTCTGGGCTCTAGGCCACTGGCTAGACTCAAAGAGGACATTTGCCTTGGATTCTAAGCCTTTAGCTGGACTTGTGTGGGAAACTGCTGGGATCTAGACCCCCAGGGGAATCCTTTGGGCTTCTAGTGTGTGACTTATCTCTTGTACTCCTTGGCATTTGACTTTTTTGGTAATTATCATAAAATAATCTTATAAGTTATGTGTCCTGTATTTAATGTATTCTCTTGCCAAATCCTGCTGACTACAACAGGAGCTAATTTTATCTGTGTGATACCACTAGAGAGAGTATTTGTAAGAAAAGACCCTATTCAATGCCTAGAACATGATAAATGGTGTTTTTATTTTACTCAGAGTAAAAGCCAAAAGATCCTCCATAGCCTGTGTCCCCTCTCCCATTACCCCTGAGCTCATCTATTATTCTGTCTTTCACTCTCTTCCTGGAGCACACTACAGCTCCAGCTGCTATAACTGTTTCTACCTGAAGTGCACTTCCCTCAGCAAGGTGTAGGTTTGCTCTCCCTCCCTTCCTGGCCTGAAGCAAATCTGTTTTCCCTGAGACTATCTCTCACCTTTCTGATTTAAGTTGAAACTGCTCCTTTCACTCATAATTTTGTATTCCTACACATATCACCATCTACTAGTCTCTAGATTTTATTTATTTAGCTTATTCATTCATCTCTCTTCTGTTTGTTTCATAATTACCTTTTAATTTCTTAAGCAATTTTAACAATCCCTGGCAGGCACTGTTTTGTAAATTTTTATTAAATAAATCATTGTGCACAATGGTAGATCAACCTTTGAGCTATACCTGGGTGGTGTCGGGAGGGAGATGATTATTAGGCTACAGAAAGAGTGTTGTGGGCCTGTCTCTAGTTTTGCTTTCAGACTGTCCTGGATCTTGAACTCCCATATTATTTTGGGTGAAGAAAATCACTACATTGTCCCTCTGAACACCCCAACTACCCAAAGATATTTAGAAGTGGGATGACTCTCAGTTGTTCTAGACAAACTTCCTTCCCTGTCTCTCCATTTGGAATCACCCTTCAAGGGTAATGTGCTACTTTGCCTGCATTTATGAAACAGGGAATTGGGCAAAGTTTGGAAGTATGAATTCAGAGATAGCCTGAGATGTCTGTTTGATGATCAATGATATCTGATTGGTAAACTTGACTCATATCTCTCACCAGTAAATTTCTATAGTTTTTCCTGTGATTTACTTCAGTG
Organism: Heterocephalus glaber; assembly: GCF_000247695.1. Next base: position 10,197,700 of record NW_004624799.1, on the reverse strand, counting down.
AACTTTTCAAAGTTCCTTGGATCCACAAAGGAAGAAAATTCTCATGTCTGCTCCCATGCTTTCTCTGGGCTGCAGACAAAGGCACTTGACTTCCTTCCTTTTATTGTGCCCAGAGAAAGAGTCCCTCTCCCTCTGAAGAAAGGGATAATCAAAGATTTACCCCAATCTTCTCATTTTTCCATTAAAAAAGTATTTCCTAAATGTAGTTAAAATAAATGTGGGAATTATCATTTATGACAGAAATGTCAATTTTGTGCAAAAAAATGTCAGTTTTACCAGATGCTTCTGGTCTTGGTTGCCTAATCCAATTGCTTTCTCAACAGCTGCAAGCCCTTTGTGGGACCCCACACCTCCTCCCATGTGCTCTCTCTATCAGTTGGAGCCCAGTTTAGTGGCCTTCTGCAGCACTAAACTTTTGGCAAATAAAATAGCAGGGGTGAATCATGAACAAGACCAGTAAAAAACAAAACAAAACAAAACACCTTCTTCTTTGCCCTAAATTTATCATAATTCCACTCAAATCCTCTAAGAGAGCTGAGTCAATGATTTGAAGGATAATTAATTTTAGTTGGGGAATTCAAGGATATTGCTGGAAAAGGAAGAGAACTTAACCAGGGAAAATGTACTGCTATAGGTTCTGCCATGCAAAATTCAATTAAATGTATTTTATTTAATCCTCACATACCTTGTGAGCATTTGAGCCCATTTTGCTAGTGGAAAAAAAAAGTAATGTTCAGAGAAATCAACTAAGTTATATTCAGTCACATTTCAAATAAGTGAAAGACTAGATTTGTACCTAGGACTGATTGATTGTGAAGTTTGTACTCTTGGTGGCATATAATCCTCTTCTGCTCTTTGCCTGGGTAAAACCCAAGGGACGTAACAAACACACAACTATCCTCCATTCTTTTGAGTATTTCCAAATTACAACATCTCAATAAATGCTGTCTTTGAAAATATCCATGATGGAAATTTGTATAACTACAAAAGGATATCTTGAGAATTTCCAAATCCCTAAATTCAGAGTGCATACTATAAAAACTTTTCTCTAGTGCTGCTACAGAGCTTGTATGGAACAGGCTTGTATAGTTGCCTCTGTAAGGCTCAATCTTTGGTGTGATGGGCTCTTGCAAGCTAGCCAAATACACTAAAATCTAAGCCTTGGAATAATTGTAAATTATTATTGAAAGTTGAAAATGAGTAAATGTTAAATCCAGCAGCATTTTTCACTGGATCAGAATTTGACTGAGACTTCCCTTTAGCCTTAGTCTTAGGGTTCAGCATGGTAGTTAAAAAACAGTGGATTTGGAGATGGACTTCCCTGGCTTGAATCCTTGATGGTGCCATTTACTAGATCATAGTACCCAGTGTCCAGCAGCAACACATTGGATGAATGTATTTCCAACATGATTGTTTTTTAAGGAACAACACTGGATTTGTATGTATAAGATCTGAAGTATTAGTTCAAAAAGTAGTCATATTACTTTATAGTCATACCTCATAAAGAATGATCTCTTTGACTTATTTCATGAGATTTCCCACTCCATTCATGATTTCATGAACATATTGAGATCTCTCCAAGATGCCAGATGTTGCTCTGAATTAAACACAAGCTCCAGAATGTTTGAAGTTCATTTCATCTGTAATTGCTATCAGAAACCCCAGACATTGAAAGTAGGCCTTACATTTGATACCATCTGAAAGAGATGAATAATCTTTGACCAATCACCCTTTTCTAAGTGGCTTACACTCAACAGGATTTACAGCTCCAAGAAACAATTTTAAACTTCCTCTACCCTTAATTTACTTTAGTACACAACTGAAAGAATTAGTTAGAGACAAGATGGTTGTTTTTTCATACAGAGATATGACTTGTTTTTATATTTCCACAGCAATTGTATTAATAACTAAAGTTTCATAAAATCTTAAGCAAAATTTTCAATTGTATCAAATAATAAGTATACAAATGGTTGAATTAAAATGTTAGAATTTTTGCAGTTAAAAATTATTCACTGACACGACTGATTTTTGGGTATTCCTGAAGGCTCTCTCCTCTGAAGAAAAGCTTAAGGAATGCTAATGTGATATATATTGTTGTTATGTGTTGTTTCTTTAGTTACACTACTCAAAACAATTAAAGAAAAAATTTGCTTTTGATATTTTCTACTCTCCTATTTCAATTACTTTCTTCACCTCTTAGCACCTCCTCCTCTGCCCTTATGGTAATCTTCCTTTCTCTTGCTTCTTGTCTTTTTCTTAAATTTTTTTTGTTAGTACATGTTTGGATTACATAATGATTACATTTATCATGGGGAGATGGTACATATCCACAACACATCTTAATTCTTTCATCCCAACCCCTCCCATCTCTCTCTGCTCCTTCCATCTTTTGGTCCACTTCCCATTTGTAAAAACTCTGTATCTACTTTTCCTCTCAAGGTTTCCTTTTCGTATCCTTTCCCCCACCTCTCTCCTGCTCCCTCCATCTCCTGTTCCCTTGTCTTTGGTGAGCTCTATGACTTTTATTTTCCATTAGGTAGAGGATTAGTCATCCTCATATCACCAGTCTTCAGAATAGCACACTCTCTCCCAAACCCATGTATGTGCAATAATCATTTCTTCAACTAAATTTAAGCTGTCAATACATTGTTGAGAAATACTAGCTAAATGTGTTGGCTCTTTAGAGTGGTGATAGTTCATGGACTCCATAAATTCTTATATTAGTGATATTTTCTTGTGAATTTAGAATTTTTAAAGACAAAATGCCAAAGGAAAAATGAAGTCTCTTAGTAGGACCTTAGACCTAGAGGCCTGCACCATTGAGAATAAAGGAGGTAAGTTTAGATAAAGTCCTTTCCTGAATTTCCTGAGTCATTCTATGAGCAGGCAGTGTATATGTGTGCATGTAATTGAATGCTTTGGGAATATAAATGCATCCTTTGCTGACAAGAGGATTTTAATTGTTGTAGTTTTAAGAAAAGGTACTCAAGGAACTCCATTTGCTAGAAAAATATTAGTGAGCCCAATATTGAACTTCCTATGTAGTTTGGATAAAAAAAATTGAAATAACCTGATTTTTGTTTGGAAGCTTTGAAATTGGAGACTGTATGAAGGATGCTATTACAGTATTTTAACCTACATGTATTTATTTATTCATAACCATGAAAGAATATTATTTCCCTAGAATTTCTTTTCATTTTGCATCTGGACTATGACAGTTCCTTTCAGGTATTACAGAAAGGCAATGCAAATGTTTTCTAGCATAGTAGTAGAACTCAGCTGTTAAATTTAAGTGTACATCCTTTAGCATGAATAATAAGTCCAGCCCCAGAAAGAACAAGAACTTATTTCAAAATGGAATTTTAGACTTTATTTATACAGAGGGCTTTTCAAAGTAACACCATTAAGAAAATTATTTCTTTCCACTTCCTTTAAGCAACGAAACTACAAAAAGTGTTCACATCATGGGTATATAATGTCTTTCTATTAGAGCCTTATTTTCTTGTCAATATTTTTACTTCTAGTTTAATCTTTTGATGTGACAGTCTTCAAATTAAATCACAGACAGTGGTTTTCATTTTCTTACTTCAACGTGACATACATATTTCTAGCTCTAAAGTGATTGCCAAAAAATGCTTAATTCTTTAAATTGTCTATTTGAAGCAACACAGTGGATTTGACTCCTAAATGCTGTCCATAGTTAAAGTTCATCTTGAAGTACATTTGAAGTAGTTGCATTGTGTTTAAAAAACCAAAACTGTAAAGCTTTTGATGTCTCAAGGTTTTTGACTCCAAGTTAGTTGTTCGCTTTTAATACTAGAAAAATTAAAAATATTAAAAGTTAGCTGTTAGTGTGTATAATTGTAGCTTCCATCTCTCCTTTTTCTGGAAATGAAAAGAATGTTGAAAGTCTTCCTATTTCATAACGTAAGAGGCGACCAAGCATTTACAGTTCTATATACTCCTCCAGCTGAATTCTTCTAAACCTCAGACCTGGCCTGCAGGCTTCTACCAGACGATTTTCATTTTCATAACATTCACATCCAATAAACTACACAAAACATAGTGTGAGAGAAAAAAGGGGGACAGGAAATGGCTCTGTTGCATGGTTATTACATCCTATTGCCTGTGGGTTGCTTGTTATGAGTTTTAACTATGTAAATATGACATATATGACATCAGAATTTAATCTTAAAGCTTCTATGTGGGAGATAGAGTGTGACTTTATTGTTAGGGCTAAAATCAACTGGGTGTTGACAAGTTTCAAAAGTCCCTGAGTAAAAGCTTAAAAAGAAAAAGCTCAGACTGATAAGCTGTTCTTTGATTGACAACTTCAGGCCTGACTGCCACTATTGAAAACAGTTGGATGAAAGTTTTGTGAGGGAAAAAGTATTATTTCATAAGAAGCTATACTAGGAAATACAGGAAGATTTATAAGCTGATATAGCACAGAACCCAAAGAAAAACAGGTGTGAGGTTTAGAAAACCTGGAAACTGGAGAAAGGACACTGTCTATGAATGATTTAATTAATATTGTAGAAGGACTTTACCCAAAAGAATGCTGACTCAAGTAGAAAAATAAAACATTTCTATCCACTAGCTTTTGGTTTCAACAAATCATTTATCAACAACAGCTTGTGGATATAGTGTGGAGTGGGGTAAAAAGAAAGAATAAAATACATAGGCAAAACATTACAATGGAAAATAAATGTAGGAGGAAAAGAATATGGGTTTTTTTTTTCCATCTTCCTAGTAGAGTAGAACCTGTTCCGGCACTGTAAAATCCATTATGGAAACAATAAAATAAATGCATTCTAAAGTAGCCATCATTGGCTGATTGAAATGTTATGATTTTTATGCATGCCATATCTTATCAAATATTATCCATAAGGAAGTATTCAATTCCTGTTATGCCAATTATCCTACTATGTGCATCATAAACTTTTATGGCTTGTTATGGAATGTCACTTGGCTATTTCTTTCTTCAAATATTGCATCATAAGATTCAGATGGAAAACATATTCTAATGTGGCAAAGTGTTAAAGAAATTTAATACCCTAGGGCTAAATGAAACTGTTATGGTTCATCTCCTGGATAAGCACAACAATTTATGAATGCAATATTCATTTCCTGAGGTGAGCACAAGCAAAATTCTCATCTGAAATTTAAAACTTAGATGTTTGGCCTCTGGTAGTTTCCTCATTTAACTCATTGATGTCATATATTAAGGCCACTGGTAAGATCACATCTGGGGAGTGCTCACTTTTTCAACTTCCCTAATTGCTTTTACAGGGAACTCCTGGCATAATTGCAACTGCTAGGACCAGACCACAAAGTCTTTGGAATCATCTTTCACTTTCAATATGTTGTTTAAAATGTTGTGATAATTGATTTTTTTTCTTGTCCACAAATACTGAATAACAGTTTAGAATCTTAATTCATGGGGGACTCATTCAGATATAGGTTCTAGAACAATTCATATGAAAGTATAGAGTTGGCTTGGTATGTCTAGAAGAGTAGGAAACTCAGAGATGATTTCTCTGTCATCTTTGTGAAACAAACAACAGTAACAAAAAAGAACAATTGCCAAGAACCGTAATTTTTTTCCTTCTAAGAGCTAAGGAAAACCAACTTGAATCTTATCTATGAGTATCAGAGAGAAGTGTAGAGGGGATCTAGAAGACAATTTTTTTGCTTTTAATACAAAAATTTTAATTTAACAACAAATTACTGCTATTTAATATTTTAGAATATTCTAGAATTCACAGAAAGTCTAGGCTACAAGGTGAAATGTTCAGATAAATGTGTGAAATTTGACTGTCCGAGACTTGTATAGTCACAACAAGTCTTGTTTAAAGCAAGACTTTTCAGCCTTGTTGGCCCTCAAGTACGTAGATCTGTAACTAAGGGAAAATGAGACAGCAATGAAAAGAAACACAGTGCAAGTTTTCACATAAAAACCTTCTTACCTTTTGTAAGTCATCCCTTCTGACCATGAAGCTAAACCATGTACAGAGGTGAAAGACACTTTGATAAAATCCAGCATTTAGAGAATTCATCACTGGTGAGAAATGTATTCAGGATGAAAAAATTAGTAAGAATAAAGTGAGGCAAGTTGGAGGTAAAGGAAAAATAAATACAACAATAATAATCATCATCACTTTAGGAGATAACTGAATAAGCTCACAAAAAGGCATAAGACATGCCCTGTATAAAATGAGAATCCAAACCTGACATAATATGAGCCATGTGCAGGCACAGTGGAGGGACAAGGAAGAAAGCAAAAGAGAATATAAGAAACCAGCCTTTTCAGAAAGAAGCATGTGCATCATTCTTTGGCATCATCATTTATTCTCCCACCTTGAGACTCAAATGCTCTGGTTCAAATTCCTTGCATTTCTTCCCAGATCTTTTTCATTTTTTCCAAAAAACCCCCTCAGAATTTACTCTTTTTTTTTTTTTTTGGTACTGGGAATCAAACTCGGGACCTTACGCTTGCAAGGTAGGCAGTGAGAATTTACTCATTTATCAGTCATACAAAAAGAGAAAATTACTTCTCTGCAAGTCTGGTATGATGTATTGTTTTAGCTTAGCTGGAATTTGCTTTCAGGGGAATAAACTCAGTGTTATCTTTACGTGGAGGGCTGACAGACTTCTCATCCCTGCATACTACAAGTAAACTTCATCTCCTGGCCAAGAATGTACATTCCAGGGAGAGTCTAAGGCTACATGGCTGCCTTCTCACTTGCTATATGCTAATTTAGTGAAGAGATACTGAGCAGGGAGGAAAGAGACTGTGGAAATGAATGGAATCCTTGATAATGGATTCACATATTATATGAAGCACTAGATATTTTGTATTATCTAATTCCATCCATGTCACAACCCTATGCTGTAGATATGCTTACCTTCTTTCAACAGATGAGGAAATGGATGAAAAGCTCATATGGTTTGTAAGAGGTTGGCCTGACTCCAAGTTTGGGCATCTTCCACTATATTCTGCCATGAATTATTCTAGTAGTTTTCTTCCCAAATATTCTAAGGACTCTATGGATTGCCAAATGTTCAACTCATGAAGGTATTTTAAAAGTCAGAAGAAAACCCCTTTTGTAGCAGATAAATGTATGAAAAGTGAACAATTCTGCTCTTGGAATACTGCACAAAGAATGGCCAACATATCACAAAGCAAGATCAAATGAAATGACTCACGTGAAAAAGAGTGTGGGGGTGGGAGGGAGGGTGGTCAAGTAAAGCCAGGCAGTAGTATGAATTGAACACATACAGTGGACACTCAGGTTATGACTAGCTTGACATATGAACAACTTGGGTTATGACCAGAATTTTAGTTTTAACTTACAACCAAAGTCTTGAGTTATAACCTGAATGCTGGCTGCTTGGGCTCTCTGATGGACTCAGATAGAGATTCAACCTTTGAAGAGTTCTGGAAGGAACATTACAACATCCTTTTCTGTGTGGAGTTAACTGAGAAATCCTGGGCCAATATCTCTCTAAGGACACTCATATCACCTGTATACAGGAGAAAGACTTTGAAGACTGTCTAGAGGAGCCTGAACCTTCAATTGACCAACTTGAATTACAATCAGTCCTTGCAAATGAATTGAGTTCTTAAATTAAGGGTCCATTGTAATTAGAATGGTGGGTTCTCAGTGGATTGGAGCAGAAATCTTGAGCATCAGCAGTTTGGCAAAATTTGCAGATCCAATCATGTGTGAAGGATATGGCTCACAGCATGGGTGTGGTAGGCACCCACCTGGGTGAAATCCTAGGTGGTTTTTACAGTTGTGGTTAAGGGTCATATAGGCATACTCTCTTCTATCCCCTTGAAAGAAAGGTGCTTCTTGTTTCCCAAAAACAGTTGATCTTTTCTGCTGAATGTGTAACTTCTGGAAAGTAGGACCACCATGTGATAAAGTAAGATGACATAGGTGCAGCAAACTAAAAACAGACAGATCAGTCCTGGTGATGGATGAGGTAGCAGGTGTCAGAACTGGGTGATCTTTACATACACGGGTGCTAAGTAGAAAACCACTGGGTGACTTGCTCATTCCCTAAACTTGAAAAAGCATAGTGTTGTAGATGAAAGAATGGAGTGAAATCAGGAAGGTGTAAAAGAATGTAGCACTTATTGTAAGAATAAGATTTTTGATGGGGCTAAAATATAGGATTAATAGGGGATGCAGCAACAAATTTTATCATCATAATAAACTAAAGATATAATAAAGTATTTAAGATATGTTTTGTTCAGCCTTGTCTAGCATGAAAGAGCCAGAGCCCCATTCTTCTAAGTGTTTATAAATGCATATTAATTAATGCTGAACATAATCATGACTGTGTTGTGGAGAATGGGGGGGTATAGAGTTAAAATGCACAGAAGAGCTTTCTTTACATGTATCATATAATTTAATCCTTTCAAAACTCTATATGTATATATACTATTATTTCCTTATTTGGTTTATGTGGAGACTTAGGCTTGGAGAGCCAGGTAACTTCCTCCAAAGATGAAAACTAATGTTCAAGTTCTTAGGAACCAGGCCTGTTGAACTCCAGAGATGATTACCATCACCACTGCTCCTCACTAATTTGGTCTGTGGATTTATCTGGGCCTCACCTCAATATGCTGTACTGTAGATATCAGATACTACTATATTTTTTAAAATTAAGACTTGATGGATAACAAAATAGCTTTAGATCATTATTAACTGAAAATTGACCGTATGCTTAGCTCAGGGTTTGGTTGTTTGGTTTAATGATGCAGGCATTAATTAATTAAATGTTTCCATATGAATGTGTTGGCTGTTTGATGTTCTAGTGTGTAATGCAAAGTTCATGATATTTAAACATAATCATAGAATCACAAATGTGTGGATTATCAGGCAAAGAAAGTGCTTTTCAAAAATGAGGTTTATACAAAAAATTATTTTTCCAAAATGATAATTAAATGTTCTTGCTATAGTCAGGATCCTGGACTTTCGTCATGGGATAGCTAGTGAGATCAGATGATTTTACATATATGTGTGTGTCTGTGTTTGTGTGTGCATGCACATGTGTGTATGGTGATGATAGCTGTTTTACATAATTGAGAATATTGGAAAGCTTGGGTCAGGTGGCGAAGCAGAATGAAACACCAAATCAAAGGTATCACATCAATTGTGTGCAGTATTGCATAAATCAAAGAGGTGCTGGATAATATAGCTGTGGTTTTAGTTGTGAAAATAAAGAAGAAAGGAACCATTTTAGGAATACTAGGGAACATTGATGCCTTGTAAAGAGAAGAAGAAAAAGACAATTTTAAGAATATCTTAAATAGAAAATTATGCAATTGAATTTTCAATGAAATTATTAAAATGGGTTTTTTTTTGTTTTTTTGTTTTTTGGTACTGGGGATCGAACTTGGGTCTTTGCACTTTCACAGCAGGCGGCGAAACCACTGAGCTAAATCCCTGGCCCAAAATGGGGTTATTTTGCCAATGTGCATTGACTCTTACAAGATTTATCAATGAATTTTTCCTTTACTACACCATATTCATAATCTATCAGAGCTGCTCTACAATTATTCATAAAATTCTTTTCTCTAAGGCTTGCAGCAAATTAAACCTTAAGCTTCAGTGAAGACTAACACATTTTTATGTTGAATAATTATACAGACTTAATGTTTATTATTTTAATAGAGAGTCTCTGCCTGGTGAGAATTCATTTTTGTTTCTGCTTGATTGAAAGATTGTAACAATCCCCTTCCAAAATTTACAATCAGATCAAAATGGCATTTTATTTGCCCATCTGGAGATTGCCAAATGTGAAAAGCTTGTCGGTGTGGAGGCCATCTGTTGTGAATGGAGACACACATGGAAACTTAATCCTTGAACTTCTTTTTCAACTTTCTCTTTTGCTTGCCTGAGTAGAAGCCAAGTCAGAGCAGTCCCATGAGATGTAAGATATAGGCTAGAATAGGTTGCCGCCCTTTAATCTTATGAACACTTCCATTTGCCCAACTACGAACATCTTTCTGAGATTGAAAAAGTGAAGAATTCTGGTCCCTTTTGCCTACATCATGACACAAACTGAAGGTCAGAGACAGAGCTCTCCCTACTGGGCTGTTGCTTGGACTATACTTGAAACAAGAGAAGAGTCTTGGGAATCATATCCAGCTCTTTTGCTTTGAAGGTACTCATGTTCTCTGTGAGGAAATCTAAACGTTTTGAACATGGTGAAAACACTTTCTGGCTCAATGTATTTTTTTGTTTGTTTGTTTGCTTGCTTGTTTTTAACTTTGCATTCTCACATGTTTCCATTTCAAGTTAGAGAAACTACTTTGGCTTAAAAATCATTTAAAAATATTGTTATTTAGGTGTTAGCACAAATGAATCGTAAAAGCCTGGACTTCCCAGAGATACTGCATGAGCAGAAAGTTCTCACAAACTTTTGTTGTTCTTCTAAAATTAGTTCATATGAACATAAAATTTCATGTCTGAAATTCTACAAGTCAACATGTTACTTGGACCAACTTGATGCTAACACCCAACACATAGCTGTGAACAAGGAAGCCACAGGTCATCAGCTGCAAGTAGTCTGCCTCACACTATCTTAAAAGACACTTTTATTGACTTTAGTGCCTGACCTGTTTCTCATTAAAGTCAACAAAATTGCTTCTTAAAAAATAATCTTAAAGTTTCAGCTTTGCTTTCTACATTGTCTTTCTTCAAGTCTACATTCCTTTTTAATATGTCTGTATATTGTGCTTTCTTCTCTTACAGTCATTGCTCCTATAGGTGACCAGAACTTTTGCTTTGAAACCATCTTGCCTTGCATTTAAACAGCCTCTAAAAAGTCTCAGCAATGTTACCAAATTAATCTTCGTTTCTGGCTTTTTCACTTCCTGAACTGTGTGATTTCGATTTATATACTGTTCTGAAGAAAACACACCGGTAATGGCAATAGTAATTTCTTCTTTATTTTTTGAATAAAGTGGTTTTCGTAGTAAGAGTAAAAAAAGAAAAGCAGTTTAAAAATTGAACCATTAGGAAATGGATTGATGGATTATGGTGTATAAATGTAATTAAATCTGGAGCAGCCACTAAGAATTATTTTAGAAGAGTGTTAATGATTTGGACAATGGTCACAATTTAAGGTAAAAGAGTGGTTAGAAAATAATGCGTGAGGTATCACCACATGTTTATAAATGCATATCTAAATATTGAAGAAAAGACTGAAAGAACATACATCAAGAAGTTATTTATAGCTATCTCTGAATGATAGAATTACAAGTGACTTTATTTTCTTCTTTAAGTTTTTTTTCTGTATTTCTTAAATATTCTAGAATGAAAGTGTTTTATTTTAGAGTCAGAAAGAGTTATTTAGAAAATGGGCAAAAATATACTTAAGCACTTCCTCCTATTATTCTTAAACACGTATCAAAATATAGACCTAAAAATGTGTAGCTAATAAGGTGTCACACCTCTAAATCAAAGAGCTAATGAAAATTTCTTATTATGTGTAAGAAAAGAGCCAAAGATGCAGATTTCTGGATGGTTTCTACTGTTTTTAGTATATATACTGCCAAAGCAAGCACTGGGTGGTTTCTACAGTTTGAGACTCTCAAGTAATTGTATGACATACAAGTTCATTTATGTTTTGACATTTCTAGAAATAGTAGCATGTACTCTATTTCCTTTTGTTAATATAACCTGTGGCAGCATCTTTCATTAGAGATTATGTTCAAGAGCATTAGTGTCTGTGAAAATTGTTAAGTAGAGTCTATTTCCTTTAACCTCTTCAGTGTTCTACTCTAGTCCCTTCCTTTGTTCAATATCTTTTAGTGGCTTATCTCATGTCAATCTCAGAACCCTCTCAGAAGCTGTGACATATGCCAGAAATGTTAATCCTGTCCTTCAAGAACATGTTAAGACATTTGCATTAGTCCTTCCACCATTGTGTGCCTTCCATACCAAATTGTGTGTAGGGCCCTCTCTACCCTACTTTTAGACTGAGGGAAAAGTAGGTAGAAAAGCCCAGGCAGGTTATCTTGGAAGGAGCCTAAGCCAACTCTAGAGAACCCCTGCACATTCCTGTGTAGGGTGAGTGTGAGAAAGTTAGGTGAGAAGCAGAGTAGTTGAGAGGAGTCCAGACATGGCAGAGAAGGACGGCAGGCCTGTCAAAGCTTCCAGGAAGCATGAAGAAAATGTAGCAATGATCTGCAAGATGTAAAAGGCCCCTGAGCATCTAGGATGACTCTGGAGGTGTCCAACTGAAAAGATGACAATCAAATATGAAGCACTCCCCTCTATTCTCTGACATCTTGGCTCTCTAATAGGCACTGAAGGATTGTATTCAACTTCAAGATATAGTTGTGAACTAAAACTGAATCAACTCTGACTAAATTTCTCTCATCTGTGAGAACGGTTTGGGAAAAAAATTAGTTAAATTATGGTAAGATGAAGATATTTGCATGCCTAAGGCTGTGGCCTGAGAATTATAGGGTAAGAATTCTGCTTAAATATATACTATTCATACATGTCTAGTAAATATATGCATGTAGAAGATGAAGATACCTAGCTACCTAAATTTCCTTGTGTGAATTCCTTATGTATCGGACATTCCCAATCCATTCTTTTTGAAAATTTGTACATGTTTATAGTACATAATGATTACATTCATGAGGGAGAGTTGCTACATGTTTATGGCCTATCTTGATTCTTTCTTTATACTCTTCCTCTCCATCTCTTCAACCTCTTGTGTGTGTATATATATATATCTCACATTCCTCATAGAGACTCGGCACATGTATACAACACATCCCAATTCTCCTTTTCTTTAATCTCATTCCCCTCCCCTCCCTCCTCTCATTACCTCTTGGTTCCTTTTCCATATGAGAAATCCAAAATATATTGATGAGCTTGAGACAGAGAGATTATTGTGGGTTATCCACCTGGGTGCAACCTAACTCCAAGGATTTTTTTTTTTTTTTTTGGTACCAGGGATCAAACTCAGGACCTTGTACCTGCAAGGCAGGCGGCAGAACCACTGAGCTAAATCCTGGGCCCAAAATATAAATAAAGAGAAAAATAAAAGATAGACAATAGGAAATAGCAAGATAGATCTTCAGCATATAGGAAGGGATCCATTCTTTTTATAGCAGTATCCAGGACCATAGCATCTATAAGCAATGACAATAAAAGCCTTTTAGAGGAACTGACAAAGAAGAAAATGGTAAATATGTATCTTTATTATTTAGAATCCAGAAAGTCAGAAGAGAATTCAGCATTTTCTCTTTGGTGAAAGGAGGTGTTCCTTATCCCTATAGAACCAAAAATTATTTACTGGATTTCTCAAGGAGCTAAAGTAGATGGAGAGCTTCAAATCTTCTGTCAAATCCTCCCTAAACCGCAAATTGAAAGACTTCAGGACAGCATCTAACTTAGCCTGGTGGTTAGTCTTATGCTTCTCACAATCAAAACCTTTTAGAACCATGGTGAATGATAGAAATGAGCAAAGATGTGGAAGGCACAAAAGTAGAGGTGGGAAGTCTGACAAATAGGGCTAAAGCCTGAAGGATAATGAGCAGCCAGCCAGGTGCAGATGCTAGGAAAGTGTTTACAGGAAGACGGAAGAAGTGTATGTCGATACCCAAGCCAAGTGGGAACTTGGCAACTCCTGGGGGTGAAAGAAAAAGAGCAGGAGGAGGACAAACAGAAAAATAAGACAGGAAGCCAGGGACAATACATGACTTACAGCCTTCAGCTTTACTGTGTAGAATAAAACAATGGACAAATTACCATCATTCTCACATCCCCTCCTGCCTTCATACTACACTTCTGTTTTCCTCAGCTTTATTCAGGTATAATAAGCACATAAAAGGTATATATATATTTAAGGTATAAAATGTCATATTTTCAGATATGTATGTATTGTGAAATGATTACCACAAGCAAAATACTTTACATATTCATCACCTCACATAGTTTTATTTTTCTTTTGTTATTTTTTTATGGGGGAGATGAGAACACTTCAGATCTAGTCTCATAGCAAAATTCAAGAATACAATATAGCAAAGTTCATTAGCTCTCCAGAACATATTTATCCTGAATATCTGAAACTAACCTTTGACAAATGTGTTCCTCTTTCTTAGTCCTCATAACCATAATTCTCTTTTCTACGTCAATGAATTTGACTTTTTAAGATTCTGCACATAAGTGAGATAACACAGTATTTGACTTTCTATGTCTGGCTTATTTCCTTTGGCACAATTTCCTTCAGGCTCATCAATATTGTTGCATATGGAAGTTATGTTCTTTTTTAAAAGTCTGAATAATACTCTTTTGCATATATACACTATGGTTTCTGTATCCAATTTTCAATCAATGAATACTTAGGTTATTTCCCTATCTTGGCTATTGTGAATAATGTTGAATGAACATGGGAATGCAGATATCTTTTAAAGACAGTGATTTTCATTCTTTTGGATATATGCTCAGAAGTGAGATTGCTGGATCATGTGATTGTTCTTTTTTGAATTTTTTGAGGAGTCTCTATGCTATTTTTTATAATGGGGCTGTACCAATTCCCAACAGCGGTCTACCAGGGCTCACTTTTCTTTACAGCCTTGCCAAGTGTGTTATTTCTCATCAATTTTTTTTTTTCCTTTTGGTACCAGGGAATCAAACTTGGGAACTTGTGCCTGTGAGGCAGACACTAGAACCACTGAGCTAAATTCCTGGCCCTCCCATCAGTTTTTATAACAACCACCCTAACAAATGTGAGGTGATAGCCTATTGTGATTTTGGTTTGTATTCCCCTGATTAGTGATGGTGAGAATCTTTTCTTATACTTGTTGGCCATTTTTATGTCTTCTTTTTGGGAAATGCCTATAACTTTCTTTTATACTCTTTGTCTGGAATTGGTATAAGGTTAATATTGGCCTTATAAAATTAGTTTGGAAGTGTGTTCTCTCCTTTTCAATATTTTAGAAGAGTTTGAGAAAGGATTGGCCTGGATTTTTCTTAAAATGTTTAATAGAATTTACCCGAATCATCTGTCCCTCAGCTTTTCAATGATGGGAAGTTTTGATTGTTGCTTTAATTTCCTTATTCATTGTTCTGCAAAGATTCTTATTTCTGGGCTGGGGATTTAACTCAGCGGCACTGTGCCTGCCTTGCAAGTGCAAGGTCCTGAGTTTGATCCCCAGTACCAAAAGACAAAAAAAAACAAAAACAAAAACAAAGATTCTTATTTCTTCATGTTTCAGTCTTGGTAGCTTGCATATGTCTAGGAAGTTTTCCATTTCTTCTAGATTATTCAATTTGCTGGTATATAATTTTTATAGTAGTTTCTTGAAATATTTTTTGTTTCTTTGATATCATTTGTGAGGTTTCCTCTTTCATTTATGGTTTTATTTAAGTTTCTTTGTGTCTGTCTCTCTGTCTCCATCTCTCTGACTGTCTGTCTCTGTCTCTCTCACACTCACATTACTGGTTACTTTAGCTACAGATTTGTCAATTTTCTTTATTTTTCAAAAAAATAACACTTGGTTTAGTTGATATTTTTAATTCTACTTACTTCTCTAATCGCTGTTATTTCCTTGTGCCACTTTTGTGTTTTTTCTATAAGAGAAACCATGCAATATCTGTCCTTCGGTTTCTAATTTATTTAACTTAGCATTATGGTCTAAAGAACTAACCATTTTCCTACAAATGACTGAAATTCATCTTTCTTATGACTGACTAGTCCTCCACTGTATATATGTGGCATTTATCTATTGAGTTATCTATTGATGAGCATATAGGACACTTCCTTTCTTTTTAAATGTAGGCTGCATTTGTTGCCTTCAATAAGTTTTGTTAGTACAGTTTTTTTGGGGGAAGATAGACTTTATCTCTTCCTTTATGACAGATATACTTTTTTCCAACTACATATGATGAAGCCTCATATAAACAACTTCTTACCATTCACTTATCTGTTAAATATTTTCAAAAATTCATGATTTTGTTGAATCTGCCTAGCAGAGAAATTCAAACTATGTGCAGGTTTTCCCACCAACGATATAGGCTCTGCCCACACGTTTTCTTATCTTACTTATTTACTCCTTCTCCTTACTGTTAACTTATGAGTCAACTCTTTAAAATTCTATGGTGAAACTACTTTAAATCTATATTGGATTTCTATTTAAATGTTAGCCTAGACATGTAAAATGATGATAGTAGTGTCATAGTATCTATCTGGATTACTATCAAGAAAATAATGAGATTAACTTTTGAAAAGTTGATTTGGTATCTAGCAACTATTTCTGTAAAAAGTCACACAGAAATTGAACTAATCTAAAAATTGGATTTTTTTTTTCAGTCTTATAATTATGACCAAAGTACACCTCTAAACACTAGTTTTATAATTTATTCTATTCTTTCTCTATTCACTAGTCTTTCTTAATCTTTAGGACGTGAAAAATCTCAGGGCCTTTGTAAAGTCTTCCCTCACTACCTCACCTGCTAGTGCTCTGATATCTCCTCTGACCTCCAAGTTCAAACATTCTTTCAAAAAACTTACTGAGCAAATATGTTTGTTATAAGGCAGATAGATATTCTTGTCTTCCTGGAGCACATAGTCAACTGAAATAAATTACATGAAGACAAATTGGAAGACGTTATGAGAAATGATAATTGAAGAACATTTTAGTATAGCAGATCATAGAAGAAAAGATAGCGTTTTAAATTATGTCTTTTTTCATTTTGTTAATTTTATTGGTATATTTTAGGTAGACAATATAATGACATTCATCATTGGAAATTTGCACCTTTACAAAGGTGCAAATAAGAACCTCCTTTGGTTCTTATTTTTTCCCCATTCCCCTGCCCTCCCTTCAACCTCTCCTTTCCTCCCTATTTACAAAGACTTTGTTTCCATTTTTTCATTTTCTCATATTAATTCCACTCCCTTCTTTCCTTTCCCCCACTTCCTCTTCCTCTTTGCCCCTTTTCTTCCCATATCAAATTATCTATTTAAATTATGTCTTGATTGATAAATAGAATGATGTGGGAGGAAAAGAGAAGCACTAAGTTCTAGTGGCTTCTGATGTCCTGAAAATGGTAAGCACTTGGAGCATTCCAAGAATAGAGAGAAGCCCAGGATGTCTAGAGTGGGGTGGGTGAGGGAGAGTTCACTAAGAGATGAGGCCTAGAGGAAAAGCAAGGGTAAATTTTGCAGGGCTAAAGGACTACATTAAGAATGTTGAACTTATCTTTGAAAGTCATAGGAGGCCTTTAACTGACTTTAACCATGGCTGTGCCAGAGAAGGTGTGGACTTTATGAAAAGATCTCTTTGATTCTCATAAGGAGAAAAGATTTCAGGAAGCAGGGGAAGATGAAGGAAAGCCATTTAGGGGCTGTTTCTACACTATTCAAGGTAAGCAATGATGGTGGCTGGCACTGGGTAGGTAACAATAGAGATAAAGACATATGGGGGCATATATGGGATGTAACTGATTATCTGCATCAATCATTTGGTACTTATGGAATATTGTTCTAAAATGTAAAATTGCTATGTGGCTCTTTGCTACTTCCATCTTCCTTTTTTTTTAAAAAAATTCATTAAGTTTATTGGTACATTTTAGGCATACAATATAATTACATATATTACTGGGAATTTGTACCTTTAAATGATGTATCTTGGTTCTTATTTTTCCCCATTCCCCTGCCCTCCCTTCAAACCTTCCACCCCTCCCTATTTACAAAGATTTTGTTTCCCCAGCCCCACTTCCCCTTCCCCTTTGGATCTTTTCTTCCTATTTCAAATTATCTATTATACATTTTGATCCTTATTTACACTTTCAGTTTCTCACACCAGAGAAACTAATTGGTACTTACACGTGTGTCCTATTTATTTCACTTAAGAGTATCGCCTCAAAGTGCATCCATTTAGCTATAAATGATTCTAGTTTCTCATTCTTTATGGCTCAGTAGTACTCCATTTTAAAAAAACACATTTTCTTTATTCAGTCTCCAGTTGATGGGCAATTGAGCTGTTTCCAAGTTTTAGCTATTACAAACTGTGCTGCTATGAACATGGGTGCACATATATCGCTGTGGTGATTCTTTTAATTATTTTGAGAAGATACTCAGCAGGGGAATAGCTGGGTCAAATGGGACCTCTAATCCTAGTTTTCTGAGGTATCTCCATACTGATTTCCACTGTGGTTGGACCAGGCTACTCCCTCCAACAGTGGAGAAGGGTTCCTTTCCCCCCACAACCCCACCAACATTTGTTATTGGTTGATTTCTTGATAGCAGCCATTCTTTCTGGAGTGAGGTAGAATCTCAGTGTTGTTTTCATCTGCATCTGTCGAATGACCACTGATGTTAAACATTTTTTCATATGTTTATTTGCTACTTTAACTTCTTTGCATGAGAAATGTCTGTTCATTTCAGATGCCTATTTCTGAATTGGGACTTTAAATTTGGGGGGG
>NW_004624799.1:10135099-10177915 GCF_000247695.1 Heterocephalus glaber | reverse complement strand
TTTTAGTCCTTATTTACACTTTCAGTTTCTCACACCAGAGAAACTGTTCAGCATTTACACATGTGTGTCCTATTTATTTCACTTAAGAGTATCACTTCAATGTGCATCCATTTAGCTATAAATGATCCTAGTTTCTCATTCTTTATGGCTCAGTAGTACTCCATTTAAAAAAACACACATTTTCTTTATTCAGTCTCCAGTTGATGGGCAATTGGGCTGTTTCCAAGTTTTAGCTATTACAAACTGTGCCACTATGAACATGGGTGCACGTACATCGCTGTGGTATGATTCTTTTAATTCTTTTGAGAAGATACCCAGCAGGGGAATAGCTAGCTCAAATCGGACTTCAAATCCTATTTCTTTGAGGTATCTCCATACTGAATTCCACAGTGGTTGCACCAGTCTACACTCCCACCAGATGTGGAGCAGGGTTCCTTTTTCCCCAAAGACCTTCCAGCATTTGTTATTGGTTGATTTCATGATAGCAGCCATTCTTTATGGAGTGAGATGGAATATCAGTGTTGTTTTCATTTGCATCTCTCAAAGGACCAGTGATGTTGAAGATTTTTTCATGTGTTTATTTGCTGTTTGTTCTTCTTTGTGTGAGAAATGTCTGTTCATTTCAGATGCCCATTTTTGGATTGGGTCTTTAAATTTGGGAGGTCTGACTTTTTAAAGTTCTTTATATATTCTAGATAGTAGACCCACATTGTGGGTTATTTCATCACACTGTTGTTGGTTTCTCTTGCTGTACAGAAGCTTTTTAATAAGAAGAGATCCCACTTATTGATTTTTTGTACTAGTTCATGTGCAACTTCATAAAATCTTTTCCTATGCTAATGTTTTCAAGAGTTCTACTGAACCCTTCTTCCAGCTGGTTTAGTTTTTCCCTTTTAATATTTATATCTTTAATCCATTTTGATTTTAGTTTAGTGCATGGTGTGAAATATAGGTAAGTCTAGAAGACTTTTGGTGGAGTTCTTGGGGTCTTTTATATAGAGTATCATGTCATCTGGAAATAATGACAGTCTAACTTCTTTGCTTCCTATCTTAATTATTTTTATTTTTTTTCTCTTGTCTAATTGTTGTGGCTAATATTTCCAGAACTATGCTGAAGAGGAGTAATCATAGTGGACATCCTTGTCTTATTCCTGATTTTAGTGTGCAGGATTTCTCTTTTTGACCATTCAGTATGATGTTGGCTGTTCCTTTTTCATAGGTGGCTTTTATCAGGTTGAGATAAAGATCATCTATTCCAATTTTCTGTAGGGTTTTTATCATGAAAGGGTGTTGGATTTTGTCAAACACTTTCTGCATCTATTGATATGATCATATAGTTTTTGTCCTTGGCCCTGGTAATATAGTTTATTACATTTTTTGATTTGTGTATGTTGAACCATCATCCTTGCATCCTTGGGATGAATCCCACTTGGTCAGGGTGTATGATCTTCTTGATGATCTTCTGCTACATTCTGTTTGCCCGTATCTTATTGAGGATTTTTGCATTTATGTTCATTAGTGAGATTGACCTATAGTTCTCTTTTCTGGTTGGGTCTTTCTGTGCTTTGGGGATCAAAGTGATGCTTGCTTCCAGGAATGAATTTGGGATTATTGCTTCCCTTTCTTATTTCATTGAAGAGTTTAAACAGTAGTAGCAATTGTTCTTCTCTAAATGTCTTGTAGAATTTAGTAGTGAAGCAATCAGGACCTGGGCTTTTCTTTGTTGGTAAGTTTCTAATTATGTTTTCAATTTTGTTGATTGATATTAGGTTGTTTAAAATATCTAGGTCTTCTTCATTCAACTTTGGTAATTCATATGTATTTAGAAATCTGTCCATTTCTTCTGCATTTTCTGTCTTATTGGCATATAGGTTTTCAAACCAGGTATGGATGATCCTCTGGATTTCTGCTGGGTCCATTGTAATTTTACTCTTTTCATTCCTAATTGCATGGACTTGGGCCTTTTCTTTCCTTTTGTCTGATAAGGTTGGCTAAGGGTTTGTCAGGTTTGTTTATTCTTTCAAAGAACCGACTCCTTGCTTCATTGATTTTTTTTTAATCATTCTCTTAGTCTCCATTGCCTTGATTTCTGCTCTGATCTTTATAATTTCTTCCCTTGTATGAGCTTTGAGTTTATCTTGCTCTTCTTTTTCTAGAAGCTTGAGATTCATCATCTGGTTGTTTATTTATTTATTTATTTTTTTGGTACCAGGGATCGAACTCAGGTCCTTGTGCTTGCAAGGCAGGAGGCAGAACCACTGAGCTAAATCCCTGGCCCATCAGGCTGTTTATTTGAGCTCACTCGGTTTTCCTAATGTGAGTATTCACTGTTATGAATTTCCCTCATAAGATTGTTTTCATTGTGTCCCATAAATTCTAATATGTTGTATTGGCATTGTCATGCAATTTTAGAAACTCTCTAACTTATTCTTTAATTTCTTCTATGACCCATTGGTTGTTCAGGAGTGTGTTGTTCAATTTCCATGTGTTTATTAACTTCTTGTGGTTTCTTTTGTAACTGCTCTCCAGTTTCATCATACTATGATCTGATAATATACAGGAGACAATTTCAATTCCTTAGCATTTACTTAAACATATTTTATGAGCAAGTAGTTGGTCTATTTTTGAGCAAGTATATTGGTCTGTTGTGGTGTATTCTGATTTTGTGGGTGCAACACTCTGTAAGCACCTGTTAAGTCCATTTGTTTCTAGAGTTTGGTTGAGTTCTAGTGTTTTATTTTTGATTTTTTTGTCTAGTTGATCTATCTCTCTGTGACAGTGGGGTATTGAGATCCCCCACTGCTATTGTATTGTGCTTAATTGATTTTTCATGTCTATTAATATTTCTTGTATATATTTCAGTGCACTAGTTTTTAGTGCATATATATTTATGATTGTCATCTCTTCCTCTTAGATTGTTCCCTTTACAAGAATGCAGAGCCTTCTTTTTCTCTCTTCATAAGTGTTGGTTTGAAATCGATTTTATCTGCAAATAGGATAGCCACTCCTGCTTTTTTTGTGTTCCTGTCACATGGAGTATTATTTCCCACCCTTTATCTTTCAGTCTATGAGTTTTTTTTAAATTAAGTGTGTTTCTTGTATGCAGCATAGTGTTGAATCATGCTTCTTGACCCATTCTGCCAGTCTATGTGTTTTGATTGGTGAATTGAGATCATTAACATTGGTGGTTATAACTGATATGTATTGACATCATTTTCATGTCCTTTTCCTGTTGTTGGATTCTCTCCCTTTGCATTTAGTTTCTTGTCATACCTGATGGATTTATTCTGCTGGGCTTCCTGGGGTTGTGACCCTCATTGTCTTCTCCTAGGATATTGTTTAAAATTTTTTGGAGTGCTGGTTTGGTATTCATGAAGTTCCTCGAGTGTTCTTTGTCATGAAAATATCTTATTTCTCCATCAATTTTGAAACACAGTTTTGCATGGTTTGTTAATCTGGATTGGAGGTTGTTTTCTTTTAGGGCTTGAAATACTTCACTCCAGACTCTTCTTGACTTCAGGGTTTGTGTTGAGAATTCTGCTGTGATTCTGATGGGGTTTCCTTTGTATGTGATTTGTTTCTTTTCTCTATCTGCTTGTAGTATTTTGTTTTTCTGTTGGGTTTCTGGAATGTTAAGTATTATATGCCTAAGTGTAGTTTTTTTATCATGGTAGTTGTCGTCCTGTATGCCTCATTTATCTGTACGTCAAATTCTTTTCCCCTGCTTGGGAAGTTTTCTGCCATTACTTCTGTGTACCTTTTTTTTTTAATGTCATTTGTACTCTCCTGTTTTTTTATTGACTGCAATCAGCCTTATGTTATCCTTCTTTGTATCATCTAGCAGCTTCTGGATTGATTTCTCTTGGTCTTTTGCTGTTTTAAAAAAATCTTTCTTTTCCTGGTCATTAACTGCAATCTTGTCTTCTAGACCTGATATTCTGTCCTCACATTGGCTCGTTCTGTTGGGTAAACTTTCAATGGAGTTTTTAATCTCCTGGATATCTGTTTTCATCTGTTTTATGTATTCCATTTTTTTCCTATGCTGGGATTCCATCATGTTCCTCAGCTCCTCTATTTTTTTAGAGGTCTGCCCTAGATTTATTAATCATGTCTTGCACTATGGACATAACCTCTGTTGTTATCTGAGAAATTATTTCTGATTTATTTTTTCCAGATCCTCTTTTGTTGCCAGTTCAGGGAGTTCAGGTTGTTGATTTTCAGATCATTCCATCTTGTTACCCCTTTGGATTGACTTAGGTGATCTTGAAGCCTGGTTTTCAGTCTTGTTTTGATGTCTTCTCATTTCAACTGATGCAGTCTGCTGTGCCTTTATTGTGGTGACTCTCTTCTTCCAGTGTGCTTCAATTCTCAAGACACCTAGGACAGGCCTTTTCTCTACTGCTCACCACTGGGCCAATTCATGTGTTCTGAATGATGGCCTTCTGCATACCCCATGATGGGCTGTTGTCTGAGTGGGATTTTGACTGGGGCCTGCACACACTTACCAATGGTATCTGGGTGGGCCTTTGGCTGAGCCCTATGCACCTGTGCTGCTATTGTCCATGTGGGCTTCTCCATCTTCCTTTCTTGAAGCCGGGAATTGTGGTGATGGTGACTTGAATATTCAAGACACTCTGTGAAGACTTATAGTTTGATTAAAAGTATATAATAGAAGATATATTGGTAAGACTTCCACTGCTGGGATAAAGCACCCAACATAAGCAATTAGAGGAAGAAGGGCTTATTTTGGCTCACAGTTCCAGAGGTTTCAGTCAATAGTCTATCAGCTCTCAGGCAGAAATATCATGGCAGAAGACCATGGTGGAGGAAATCTATTAACCTCATGGCATCTAAGGAGAGAGCAGGAAAAAAGCCTAAGAGGAAGAGACTAAGAGCCAGATATAATTCCTATGCTCATGGCTCCATAACTTATCCAGAGACAGCCAGAATTGTGATTTATGAATATCCCAGGCTTTTCACAAACCAATCAAGCTGAAAATCAAGATTAATCACCACAGAAGAGAAGACTTCATATTTCTGTTATTACTGCTGCCTGATTTCTTTTAAATCTAAACTTAATTTCTTTTGGGATCCTGTAGTGTCTTTTTTCTTATGGCTCCATACCCATCCTCACTTATACTTCTTTCTTTTGGTAGTATTTGAAAATATACTTTAGAAGAAAGGGAAATTGAGTTAAACATGGTAGCAGCTAAAGAGGTCAATAAATTCTCATTATTCTGTTATTATAAAAATGTATTTATTTGAACTCTTTAGGAATAAAAATGCCTTCCTTTGCAGGAATTCTAGGAAACCCTAAGGAGAACACTCCATCAAAAGTAGAACTCAGACCACCTTCCATTAGCTCTATGTTTTTTTCTGTGGCAAGAGAGGGCATGAATTAT
Source organism: Heterocephalus glaber (assembly GCF_000247695.1). The sequence continues at coordinate 10,172,513 of NW_004624799.1, read as the reverse complement.
GCCATAAAAGTTGTCACAGCAAGAGTACTTTTAGGAGCAGCATTTCCTAGAATGAACAACATCTATTTAGTACAATTATAATAGACAGATTTGGCAGATTGTACCAAAAGGTCTCCTCCAAAAGCTCTTCTTCTCAGCCTGCCAGGCTGTTGGGCTTCTAGAGTCTCCCAGTCAACCCTCCTTTGGGCTAAAGCTCTGAGGATGGTATTAGAACACAAACACTCTATGGTATCCCGGTGCTTGGTACAGTCACTGTGACCTTGATGCTGTACTCCAGTTTTCTAACCTCTAAAAAAAGAGGGTTGTGCTACATGAAACTTAAAGCCTCAATAAATGCTAATCTCTACTGATTAAGTTTATTAAAATCTTGCCATATAATATTCCAGTGAAGTGATTTCAGATGATTCAAGTAGGTTTCAGAGGTCCAGGCAGACTTCTGATATTCTATGTTTTTTTTTTTTTTTGGTACCAGGGATCGAACTTGGATCCTTGTGCTTGCGAGGCAGGTGCTGGAACCACTGAGCTAAATCCTTGGCCCTTGACTTCTGATATTCTAAAGGCATGGGGCATTGCAGGGCACACAGGTGCTCTATGCCCTTACCACTGTCCACTGGTGCACTTGATCCCACAGACCTTTGGGGGAACAGTCTTGCTTTGCCTAATCACTTAGTTGATGCTTTGCATCAATAGTTTTTAGTGATGACAAAATAGGGATACTCAGGAAAAAATAAAACCTCAAAGAAGGGAAGATATTTTAAATATAGGCCTAAGCCAACAAAAAAGATGAAATGGTTCTTATTTCAGGGCTTCTTAGTGAAATAAATGAACAAATATGATCCAGAGGGGCAACTAGACTCTGCTATACTGGCAAGAGGATGGGCTCCAGGTGGGCATGACCTTTCTGATTCTTCTATAATCCCTGGCTCCTAGCACAGGCTGCCATACTGTAAGCACACTGTCAGTGTTTATTGAGTGAATGAAAAATATATTCCAGTGCTAGTAGGAAGTTCCTTAATATGCATACACTTCCTAGTATGGATGAGAAGCAGTCCCAGCTTGGCTTTAAATGTAACACCTTAAAGTGGTTTTGCAAGGGGTGGAGAGTGAGGGGGCAGAGAGAAGGAATGTCACCGTCAGTTTCACAAAGGCTGTTCCTGGCCTTTATTTGACCCTAGGACTATTGCCCCCATGGGGTGGCAGGCAGACTTAAGCTTGAGGAAAATGCACCTTTTTCAGTAAGAGTTGTCAAAAACAAGGCTTCAAAGAAAGAAAATAGAATCTGCTTTTTTTCTTCTTGTGAATGGCTGTCTAGAAAATCCCAATGCTTTGACTTTGAGCTTTAGCTCTGCCCAGGTGCAACCTGGGCTTTCATTCCCATTAAAATCCACAAAGGGAACTAGCAATGTATGGCAGAAAGGTATAAGGTGAAATTTATACATCTGGCAGGCTTTTAATGAATGATTAAAAGGGAAGAGTTACCTGGCAACCCGCAATAAGTAACAATTAATCCATTTTTATTTGATGTCAGGAGGGTGGTCCAAATCTTCCATTCTATTGAGACAAAATGAAAACTCATAATGCCCTAGTGGGGTTTTGGAACTTTGTTTACTTTTAATTTCATCCTCATCTCTATGCTTGGCAATTGTCCCCCAGGCACAAAAATACAATGAGTTGACTCCTTTGTACGCCTTTATTTGGAGCAGTTGCTCTAATTCATGTGTCCTTACCAAATAATAGTAAGGTAGGACAACCAAGTTCTGTTTCCCAGTGGAAAGCTTGTGAAGATTTAGGAATTCAGTGTTAAGTTACTTTTCTAGTGATGGCAGAATTTCAGGCTAGTTACTTTGTTTGTGACTTCCTTGAATTGTGCCCAGTCTACACAGTCTGTAGAAGTTTCATGGCATCCTGACTTTGACCTGAAGATAATTTATGCCAAGGTATTAACAATACAAAAATACTTGTTTTAATTCAATAAAAGCTATTTTTTTGTTAAATAGCATGGTATTTTTTTGCTAAAAAAAGATTTTGTTACAATGAAGAAAAAGTTCTATTTGATTTTTAATAAACAATAGTTATAGGCAGAGCTAACATTTTTGAGCTGAATATACTTTTATCTTTATGTGAATGCACCTTAAGTTTTTAAAGTTAGCATTGGTAATGATAACTAATTCTGGGGAGATGTCATATTGTGTTGAGTATTGTCATATTTCAGGACAAAACCTTCTAACTTGGATGACAGAAACCCTGGGTTCTTACCCCAGCTGCTATTCCTTAGCTATTTTGAATCTTAATGCAAAGTGAGAGAATTATCCATGATAAACATAAAATTCCTACCCAGGTTTAAACTCTATGTCTCCACTCTCCATGATTGTGTTTAAACTGAGTTGAGGAATAATTTTATCTCAGAACAAACAGAAGTAATTAAGTGGACATGTGTTCTAACAGAGTTGTATTTGTTCAAATGTTCTTTTTTTGTATTAAAAAAATTCCATTGGTATTTTCTATCTGTTGGAGTTAGCCTGGAGGTCCTTAACCCCTGACTTGATTCTTCTCTAACTTAGAATACTGTTCAGCTTTGACTTTTTTGACTCCAACCTTCCTGACCAGTCCTGCCTTTTGTAACGTGACCCCTACCTCCTTCAAAAGCTTGAGAATTAGACCTGTATATTTGGACAAGACTTGTGGAGAACAACAGTTTTCCATTACTGACCTGAATGTAATTCTCATGCCTAAAGATCTTTTCCCCATCAGAAAATGAAACATTTAACATAATTTTTCTAATTCCTCTATTGTTATCATGGTTGAAAAATAAGGATGCTTATTTCCAGATGTCTTGCTCAGCAGTACCCAGGAACACATGGGAATATTTTGTAGTGGCTGACAGAGTGGGCTGGAGAAAAATAAAAAACAGATGGACACAGATTAACTCTATCTGTTCCTAGTCTATACTTCTCTAGGGATCCTAGTCATGGGATTTTTCTCTTTAATTTTATCAGTAGACCAATCACAAGTTTGGCAATGAATCATAAGAAACCATAAGTTGGTCAAAGTGCCCGATGTGCAAAGATATGTTACACTGTGTACTGCCTGATTTGGTCAGTAGTCAATTTTAATTATCTCTAGATACCAGATTTGGCCAGTATTCAATAGACTTTAATGAGCCACTTCTGCTGTTTCATAAATACAGGAAGAGTTAGTATTCAAAGATCCCCTAGGTAAATGCACATTAACTTCTTATTAGACAGAATTTAAATTCCAAATCTTGTTATTTTGAATGAAAGTGGACTAGATAAGAGCTTTTTTAGTATAAGATTTTAAAGACAGATCAAGTTGATTTCTTGACCTTATTTCTTTAAATCCATATCCTAGTACCCTAACTTTAACCTTCTGGATCATTTTACTCAGATTATGAGAAGATGCATGAAAAGAGAACATAAGGATGAACCTCAGGCATCCTTTTCTTGGACCTCACTGGTCTAGAGACACTGTTGAGGAAAGGAGACCTCTGCTCTCCACTGGGAGATGGTTCCAAGTATACCTTAGGTATATCTTAGGTTGAGTTTCCTACACATAGCACCTAGGGGTTTTTATCAAGCAATTTATTGATGGAGTATCTTGTAAGAAAAGGAATTAAGAACCACAGTAGGTCAAGGAAGAAAGCTAACCAAGAAAGGTGTCTAGTCTGGAAACTAGCTTCAGCCTAGTTCCATAGGGAAGCCCTGGCATACAAGTGTAGTGTGGAATTATACTCAAGAGGCAAGAGGGACTATCTGGTCTTTTGAATCTCCAACAGTGAGTCACTCATAACCACTGGCAGCCCCTTAGGAGGAACAGGAAAATCTCCCACTCCTATTTGGTCAAGGGCAATTTCCCAGAGAAGGGGGCCATTGTGTATCCTTTGTAGGCAATACTACAGCAGGTAGGACCTGTGTCCACCAACCTGGTAAAGAGTATCTTCAGCTGGCACCAAGAGCACCCACTATGGGTGGGAAGAGAGAGAAGCAAGTAATTTCAAAATTACTGTAATGCAAGTAGAAAAGATTTAATTCACTCCTTTTACCCAAAGCTCTACACTTTATATTATGATGTATTCTTAGCATATACTAGAGCTTCTCTTTCTTGATGGCTGGGTTGGTAAGAATCAGAATCTTGAACTATCCCCAGGGATTGGGCAATGTGTTCTGCATTTGGATCCAAAGGCCTCTGTATAGGATCTCTCTGATAACATTGAATAATACTATATGTTGATAATTGTCGTTAGTGTTCAACATGGAGAATGATGATGTCTCTAAGAAGATTTAGTTATATCATTTTTATCTGTTGGTAACATTTTTTCCATTATTTTTAGTGTGGATTCAATAACCACTTCCTAAAAAGAAGCACTAGAATACCGTGTGTACTACATTATTCAGGGTCATAGATTGTTGATATCTTTTCTTAGTAACAGCTGGAGAATCATAGACTCCTAGAGCTTAAATATTAGTTTATAAAATTACTTAATTTCAAAATGAGATTATAAAGCTCAAAGTTAAATAACCTACTCAGGTTGTAGAACTAATTTGTCCCAGAGAGATAGGAAATGGAAGAATCTGAGTTTATGCTATTGTTTTTCATTCACCATACTACTTCTATTCACTGAAGTTTTGTTACTATTCCTTTCTTATTTCTTACTAATGACTACGATAATATTATTCACAACCCAGGGAGAGGAGAGTTTTCATTCTCTCCTTGTTTCTTCTCCTTTCTTTTTTCTTAAATTCAAGAAGAATATATTGTAATCCATTTTTTTCTTTGCTTTAAATGATTATACTGTATTTGTCATAGTTGGGGCTGATTTTGGGTTAAGTGGTCATGTTCTATCATGTTTCACTTTCTTTTGTTTTCTGTTCTTTTCACGAATGAATGTCAAGTAGATTTTGGCTTGAAACAGTCTAAACATCTTCCTCACTTCCCATGTATATCAGATACTTGTTTTTGATTTTATGTATACATAATGCATTTGGAGAACTTGAGGGTGAAAAAGGGTCATTTACTGGTAATTTCAGAAAGTCCTATGTCTACTGGTCCAATATTAACAAATAATATCAAAATCATCCTTAGAATTATTATGGTGGTTCTCTACCTGACGTACATTATGCATCAAAGTTTAGAAGTTTGTAATGGATATCCCAACCCAGCATGCATTAAAATGACTGGTACAATAACTATTTGTAGATGGATTGAATTAAGGAATGTATGAAAGGCGCTAAAGGACAACAGATGAAGCCTCATCCTCTTTGGTTAGTAGACAATGGATTCAACTATGATTGATTTTGTCCCTTGGTACATATATGGCCTTGAGCAGAAAAACCTTAACTTTTTTTTGAGGAGAGTAATCATGGATCAAAGGATAAACAGGGCATTATGAACTTCACCATCAGTTACTGTGGCTTTTCAGGCTTCACTGTGAAGCAGGTGTCATTTTTTTTTTCTAGTCTGTCAAACAATTTACTCCTTAGGCAAACCTGGGGGGTAAGCAACTGCTTGGCGAGCATCATGTATGTTTATTCATAGAAGTTTGTGGATTTTCTAAGCCTACCCTTTTAAGGTAATGGCTGGTTGTCTTCCTCACAATTGTGAGAGAGAAAAGTTGCAAGTTTTGTAAGTCTATGATCTAGATTCGTAGAAACAGCTGAAACCCAAGACAATAAAAAAGAAATCTTAAAACTAGCCAGAGAGGGGAAAATGACACATTCCTTCTGAAGAAACACATATGAAAATTTTAGCAGACTACTTGTGAGAAAGCACAGAAGCCAGAAAACAATTGAATGACATCTCTAAAATCATGGTGGGAGCTGTCAACCAGAAATTTTTGCCTAGGCTTTTTTTTTAGTACTAGGAATTTGAACTCAGGGCATTTATACTGAGCTACATCTCCAACCTCTCCACCCCACCTTTATTTTTTCTTGAAACAGTTTTGCTAATTTAATAAGTTGTTTAAGCTGTGCTCAAAGTTGTAATCCTCCTGCCTCAGCCTCTCACAATGTAGGGAGGGAAAATCAAAAGGAAAAGCAAAGACTTTCTGACACAAGCAATAATCGAGAAAATTAATTGCCAGATGACTTGCACTACAAATAAAGAATAAATAAATAAAAGTTAAAGGAAATTATCTAGAGAGAAGGAATAAGACACCAGGCAGTCGCTTGCTTCTACATAAAGAGACAGAGTGCTGAAACGAGAATAAATAAATTAAGTTTATATTTTGTACTTTTACCTTGTTTTAAAAGATAAATATATAAAACAAAACAGTAGCATATATGTAATAGTGAAATGTATGACAGCAGTTCACAAAAAGGGAGGAACTGAAAGTATAAAATTATAAGGTCCTTATACTATATATGAAGTAGTGTAATATTATTTGAAGGTAGAATCTATTCATTAAAAATGTGGACCAACATAGAAATAAAGTGGGTCGGTTTGCAGGTATGTCGTATATGTTCAACTTCTAATATATCTTTCTCTTCTACTCCATCCTGAGTATCCACCTAGTTCCTTTCCGAGGTTTGATTATATTTCCTCTTAGTTTATAGCACTGACAGATCTGTTTGCCCAAATTGTGAATGATCATATACTTGAAACCCACACATCTCCTCAAATAATGTAAGATGTCAGGGGGCAATTCCAGTTTAGCAAAATAAACATGACACTCTCACAGGGAGAATTACAGCCTTTGAAAAAGCCAACCCAGGGCTTTGGGTGTCCTGTGATGGGATTTAAAGACCCCATACTCAGTGGGCTGATGGACTACTGGGGGGTTGTGAGAAAGGAGGCTTTAGTGGCAGGTTGAGATGCAACTATAGTTTGGTTCTGAAATGTCCCCAAAGGCCCAGATTTAAAGCCTTGATCCCAACCCATGGTGCTGTTGGGAGGTGGTAGAACCTTAAAGTGGTGAGGCCTAGTGGAGGGAAGTCAGATCATTGGAGGCATTGTCTTTAAGGGGATATTGGGATCCTGACCCCTTCCTGTCTCTCTCTTTGCTTCCTAACTGCCATGAGGTGACCAAGCCTCATCTGCCACATGCTCCTGTGTGATACATTGTGCTACCACAGACCCAAAGTAATTCAGCCAAGCAGCCATGGATTGAAATCTCTGAAACCATGAGACACAATAAACTTCCTCCTTACAAGTTGTTCATCTTAGGTATTTTGTCACTGTGACAGAAAGCTAACACAGTTAGAGAGTGAGAATGTTGGCTTTTAACCACTTCTGTCAATGGTCTGGGCTCTTCTGTTACTTCCTTTGTGGCCACATACTTGGAAGACATTATGAAAATAATTATAAATAAGATAGAATATAATAAACAAGGAAAGTTGGGGAGGTGAGTGTGTGGTAAAATAACAAAATTAGGGCAGGATGAATAAAATGAGAGTAAGATAAAATCAAACTGGAAGAGAGACACAGTAGAAATTTTAAGCTGAGTGTGGTGAGAACTTTCACTATGCATGTAGTACTGTACCATTAACTGAGCTATCGAGATGTAATTCTGAGAAACACCTTGAGTTAGTCAAAACAAATAATCAAGGAGCCTTGTCAGATGATTCTATTAAACTATCATTTATCATAAAGCCAAAAGAGATCCCAGAGTATTTTCCTTGGTGTTTCAGTACTTGTACTCAAAGCTCAATAGCTCATCTGAGTTTATTTGAATCAATTCTGTGCAGGAACCACTGGTCTGAGAGAATGCTGGGTAGCAATCTCTGATAGTAGAATGATGGAATGGTTGCCCTACCTGGCTTTCATCCTTTTTCATAAAATGGAGCCATCATTGACATCCTTAAGGTTGTTAATACATGGGTTGATCATTTTGATGAAAAGTTCACAACAGTGGAGAAATATTTTACAAGATATGCCCTTTTTTTCAAATTTAAATACACATTCTTCACCTTTCTGGGCTGCGACCAAACTCCAGGTATATTTTACCCTTAAATCTAGACTGTCTCATGGCATTCAAGACTATTCTTTATGTTACCCAAGGAGTCTCTACAAGCAATGGATATAGTATTGTATTCCTGGAAAGTCAGGACACTGCCTAGTTATACGTTTACCATATAGAGACACAGTTTATTTACTTTTTTTTTTTTTTTGCTTTACCACCAATTAAACAAGTCATTTTATTTCTCAGCAAATGTCCTCTACACCTGAGAAAGTGAGAAGAGGTTATAGAATTCCTTTAAAATCTCTAAATTTGTCATCTCTCTTCTGAGAAGCTATCCTCTCCGGGAACCCATTAAAACTATTTTAGAAGCATCAGATTTGGATAACTGCTATTTTTTAGTAATACAAATGTAATGTTCATTTCATATACAAGAAAACTGAGTTTTAGAGAGATTAAACAACTTGCCCAAGGTCACAAGCAAGTAGCTGAGCCAGGACATCATCCTATGTCAAGCTGATCTCATACCAACTTTTTCTTAAACAGCATGTTCATGACTGCTTATGCATTTCGTGGAAATTTAGATTCCAGTCCTATTTTACTAATGGAGAATTTTGCTACTCACCTTAACTATTTCAGATTATTCCTTTTTCTTGGTGAGAAGATATAAATCATGGTACATACAGACAGGATTTGAGAAAAGTTCCTGTGCCTTGTCAAAAAACACATTGGTGAAATAGGAACTGGAAAAGCTTGCCATTAAAGTTTCAAATTAGTTGCAATGCAAGAATTCATAAAATAACAGAGAGGTTGTGTTATGATATTAACATGTCCAAGTCTGAGTCTGGGCGTAGAGCTGCAAAGTGAGTTAAATTGAGGACAGCCAAGGTTAGATGTTACTTATCTGTTGGGGAGCACAAAAAAGAGATATTGTTGAAAAGGCACATGGCAATGTGAATTGGAGAGTTGGTTTGAATTCCAGAATGAACTGTATAGAGAAAAAGTGACTATGATAATAATTAATTCAAACTAAAAAAATAATCAGAATCTGAAGTGTCCTTCCTTGTTTGGGTAGGGTCGAGGGAAGATGTGAGGTGGGCATTATTCAGGCCCAAACAGTGAGCAGTTATTGAAAGCCAAGAGAGACTATGGACCCAGGCATGAAAGTCAATCAGAGGGTGGGTGACGTAGACTTTTGCATTGAAAGACTGGTGGGTATAGGGAGAATTAAGCTAACAAGAAAGATGAAATAGGCCATGAACTCTTAACTGTGAATCTAGGAAATGAGACATGACTAAGTTACTACTGGGATAATAATTGTGATAATAATGTATAGCAGCAGTTAAGTTTATACTATGCATCATGCAAAATGAACTGTGCTGTGTACTTTGTGTGGATCACCTCACTCAATCTTTACAACAAATCTTTGGGGGATACACTGTCACTTCTTCAATTTTACAAAGGGAATCTGTAGCTTACAGAGATTCCATACCATGACAATAGCTTGGTAAATATTTACTCCCAGTGTGGGAGCTGGGTGGCTTCGCCTGGTATAGGCTAAGCTAGGGACTGTGAGAAATCAATCTGTGCTGACTCAGGTTGAAGATCTGGCTCCTCACACAAGATTTGGAAAGGTACCCAATTCTAGGGCTAGGATGGGTTTATGGGTTAGGAAGATTGGTTGAATGGGAACTCAGAGACTCAGCAAACTTGCCCTCCTGTGAATATGAGGGCTTCAATTCTGCATTGGATCACCTCATTGCTACTTTAGTAAAACAAATGGATACCTCTTCATTCACACACATTGATTTGATTAAAACAAGTTGTACTTGAATTAGTTTTTGGGTCAGAGGTAGATATAAAGTATCTTAAAGTTTCAGTCAATTATTAGCAACAGATGCTATTTAATACCTTTTAAAGTTTCTTAACAAGGATAATAGTTTGTATTTATGTTGTATTTATTTTTAATAAAAATACTGCTGTGAGACAGGAATGGACTTGATTACTTTGTTTTAGAAAGACCTGAGTGATGGGAGATACTGTGACTTATATATGCCTACATCCTAAGCTATAAATTGCAACATTGAATTCAACAGAGTTCAAACATTGTATATTTATGGTTATCATAGTCTCCCCAAGGTCATTATAATAATTTAAAGGTATGTTGTTTCTAAATCTTCATTATCTGAAGAATATTTTTCTCTCTGTTTAAAAATTTCTTCCCAGAATAATCCACATTCAAACCAATGACATTTTTTGATATCTGATTTTGTTGGGACAGCATTTGCATTCTCAAATGCAATGCTCTGAAATGTATTCAACTGTTTAAATAACTAGTTACAAATATTGAACATGGTCAAGTTACCTAAGAAATAAGATGGGGAAAAATCAACGTATGCACTCTTATTTTCAAGTGTTTAACAGTTATTCTATATAACCTTTGTTACAATCATCACCATTATGTCACCAGCAATTCTTTATAACACCTTAAAAAGCTTTCCTGTTTCCAAGAATGGTATTATAAATATATTTATCTATTTTACTCTCATTCTAGTAAGAGGCGGTCAGTGGTTTAAAGGGTGGTTTCCTATTAAGAGAGGGATAAAAACTAAAATCAATAAATCTCCAGATCATAAATGTTGCTATACTCCAGCAAGGTTGAGAAGATTATGAGTCGAGCCTAGCAATGTCTGGATATTGTAGCTTGTAAATTTCTACATACATATGTATGTGGTTTTGTATATACTTGCTGATGGAGTCTTCCTATTATTTGCTTAGAAATGGCAGTGGAATTTTGTTCATTATTGGGTCTGGGATTAGTGGAAATATTGTTAAAATATACTCAGTATAACAAAATGAAGATACATAATTTAGGAAAATGAGTCTAAGATTATAAAGTCACATTTTTCTCTTTTGGCTTTATTACTTTAATCAGAAAACTCAAACAGGAAATGGTTTGTTTCCATTGTTCATTAAATTATGGCTGTTGAGGTCAATTGAGACAGTTTTTACCTGTGTTACAAATGTTCACACTGAGTGGTGATAATTTGAATAGTTCTACCAAAATAAGAGATGGCATCAAAAACATAATAAACTGACCCAGTTGAAGACAAAGCATAAGTTATTATGTAGTCCAACATGAATTGTTAATCAATGTTGCCTTGTGATTAAGTGCAAGAGTAATGAAGCCATTCCTGTCTCAGCCATATAAGAGTTGTGTGTTAAAATGGGCATGGTGTTGCTTGCCTAATCTCAGCCCTCTGGGAGGCTGAGACAAGAGAACCCCAAGTTCAAGCCTAGTCTGGAGGTAACATCAATTTAGGGAGACCCTGTCTCAAAAAAAAATTTTACAGGGCTGGGGAAGCAGTTCAGTGCAAAGCTCTATTCAGTCTCCAGCAACACACATACATACATGCACACACACATGCACACGCACAAGCACTCACACAGCTGTATGATTATGTGATCTTGGGAAAGATTCCTAACCTTTCTTTGCCTTATTTTCTTCATCTATAAACTGGGGATAATAAAAGTTTTTATTCTGAGAGCTATTGTAAAGATTAAATTTGTAAATATATACAAATAATTTATATACACACAAAACACTATATAATGTTATGTTATTCATATGGAAACCTTACAAGTGAATCTAGAATAATTTACTATTTGAAGCTGGGTATGGTGTCACATGCTTGTAATCCTAGCACTAGGCAGGCTGAAGTGGAGGATGGCAAGTTTGAGCCCACCAGGGCAGCTTAGCAAGACTCCGCAGAGAGAGAGAGAGAGAGAGAGAGAGAGAGAGAAATTGGGGCCTGGTGGCACAGGCCTATAATCCCAGCACTCTGGGAAGCTGAGGTAGGAGGATTGAGAGTTCCAGCCCAGCCTGGGCAACTTAGTGACTTAGTGAGCTCCTGGCTCAAAAAAGAAAAAAAATGTGCTGGAGATGTAGCTCTGTGTGACGGCTCTGGGTACAATCCCCAGCACTGAAGACAAAAAAGAGGGCTGGGGTTGTGGGTCAGTTGTAGAGTGCCTCTGGGTTTGATCCCCAGTACCTCAAAAGTAACAATAACAAATTACTTTTGAATTTGAATCCAAAAAAATTTACAGAAGCTAAATGTGATTTAATTCCTTTAAAGCAAAGTAGATTGCTTCTTGGACTTTGGACTAAAATCAAGTGTATGAAGGAGTAATTAGTTGATTATGTCTAACTAATCTTAGAAGTGGCCTCAGTAAAGACTTATTATAAATAAACAGAGAATATGTGCTGGATGTCCTTCTAGTTATGAGCCTGGAGCATTAAACAAAATAAATAAATACATACCTAACCTATCAGGTGGCAAGTTACAGGAAGAATAAATTCAGCAGAGTAGAGGACAACATATGATGAAGAGATGTAAATTAGTTCAGGAAAAAACACAGAAGCAGATTCACTACATAAAATATACCCACTTCCCTTGGGCCCCATATTTTTGTGTCATCCCATCAAGTCCCCTGCTATTCTTCCTCTAAAAAAAAAAAAAAACAGTGGAAAATGGCAGGGCAAACACAAAAGGAGAGAAAAGAGAATAAAGAAATGAAGACCTAGCCAAGGTGAAAGAACACAGAGCTAAATTAGAAAAGAGTTAAATTATCTTTCATTGAGCATGTTCTATCATAACTGTAGAAGAAATGGTAGAATCACAAAGTTTTATAGAACAAATCAGTAGTGTAGTAGATGAACACTTCAGAATTCAGATGTATGATAGACTCACAAATCAGAATTCAGGTGAGAATCAGAAACTCAGATCTCTGCACAAATGCTCTTGAAAGGCAGTGATGGGGGCCCCAAATCCATTTCCTAGAGTTCATGATGAGAGTCTGTTGCCTTTACCTTACAGACAACTCTGACAAAGCAGAAGGAGTTTTCACCCCACCACAGACTAGGTATAGTAATTAAGGATTGGGTTTCAGAGGACGCTATTACAATCCAAACTGACAGCAGAAAAGAGACTACTGACAAGAGTTGACAAAGAGTAACAAGAAAAAGAAAAATAGGCACTTCAAAACCACAGCTGTGCAGATAGATGCAAACACTTCTATGTCTTAAATATAATACTGTTTTACTTTTAGTGCATCACGTAGTATTCCAACAACTAACTGTAAATTTAAAAATAATTTTAGATGTGATCAAAACTCTGCTTAAATAGGCTGATGCATTAATGTATGAGGCTCTCATGTAATTATTTCAAGGGGCATTGGATATACATACATATATATATAATTTTTATATGTGCAAATTATGCCTACCAATAATAAAAAATCAGGAAGAATAAAGAGATCTTTAAAAATACCCACAATAAAACTTGCTGTACTGTAAAGAATAAGAGAACCTCTTGCACAGGGTGGGAAGTATAAGGTGTGTTCTTTGGTTAGGAAACCAGAAGTCAATTATCAACAAGTTTCCATTTCATGCTCTGTTTGCTCCTTTAACCTCACCCACTCTGATCTCCATCAGACCATGTTTTCACAGCTAGCCACTGACTTGCTGTCTCAAAACCCTCCTGGGTTGCTTGGATGTTGTGGTTCTTATTACATCAGTTTTAGAAGGCAAGGGAAATGTGTAGGGTAAAATGGGTGCATTATAACAGAAATAGTCATCTTGTCCCCATTTACAGATTTGTAAGCATTGTCCACTAAATGAATGTCCCTGTAATTTATAGGTAGCAGCTAGTTGCAGGGTGCCCTTCTTCAAAAAATGATTAATTTTGCAAAGATTACCTAAGATATACATACCCATATCTCTTACAATTACAATATACCTTCTATGATCATATGAGAGTCCAAAAATATCTAAAGATTCTAAGAACCTTCAAAATATTTATTATGATGTATTTTTACTGTTGTAGTATATTATAATCTCTTGCTTCTCCCACAAATACATTAAGAGCATTACCTTCTATATCCTCGTCCACATTACTAGTCACAGTTTTCCCAAGTGCATGGAGAAAGCTCAGAACTTATTCTTGTTAAGTCTAGACTGTGATCTTTAAATCAGAGTGGCCAGCCTGAACCAAAGAGGCCAAGGGAAAGCTGAGTACTCTACAATGGAGTATTTCCTGCTAGAATATGCCCAGCTTTTGTAAGCACATGGCAGCAGGAATTGAGTATCAGAAGGCAGGCAAGTGGTCGAGGAGTTGAACATGTAGGTTTTGGGGGTCTACGGACAGATGAATATTTTAAGGTAGAGGTAATTCAGATACTAGTTAGTGAAGTCAATGAGTAGATCAAAATTAGGTAATATCTAAAGGACAAACAGAAGTTAGAGATCAAAGCAATACAACAGATTTTTCTCTTTCCACCAGTCAAATTCCTCATTTTAGTGGCTGACGGACTAGGTCTCTGTGCTTTGTTTCTCTCTCCCACATGCCCCCCCCTTTTTAGTATGAAAAATAAGTCTGTGAGGCAATGTAGTTGGCAAGTGAGAGTGGGCAGACAACATCTCATGGGGCATTTTTCAGAAGATTATCCATTTTCATAAATTATTCTCAAATTGCTTTCTCCATTTTAAAGTGAAGAGTCTCTTGGGGCTGTATTTGATCATTAGAATTTTTTCTGATACTTTGTGCTAAGAATGAATAAAAGTTAATAGAAAATTGATTAAGGCTGACAGTTCACTATGAACTTCAATGTACTGCAAACTGAGCTGGTAAAATTCTCTTAGCAGGAACGAGAAATGGGACAATGGAACTAACCTATCATGTCACTTCTCAGTGGGGGCTTGCCTGGGAGAGGCTTTATCAAAACCTGTTTGTCTTGTGCTCTGTGCTCTTTGATGATTTTCTTTCTTAGCTTTGAGCTCTAGGAACATATTCAAGATACAATTTTACCACATAACATCTGCTGTGGGGTTTCAAAACCACAAAGCAAGCACATTTAATGATTCAAAGTTCGCAGCTTTATCAACATCAACAACCGTTCACAATCAGAGTCAACATGCCACCACCACATGTTACTGATTTGATGTGATTGTAAATGGAGCTGATGATTACAACATTCACGTGGTAACTTCCCCAATGATCTGTTTTCAAATACTAATTAATGAATCCTCTCTGGACCAGTGTAAAGAAATACTATAGTTGGTTGGTTTTGCAGGCAGGCATGTTAAATTACTCTGCTAACTTTCTCCACTCACCACCCTTGTTATCTTTCAACTCTTTCTATTTCCCCCACCTCATGTGCTTCCTGAGGCCAGAGTATGTAATGTCATAAGAAAAAACCCCACATGCAATATGACGTTTCAGAAGCAGAATTTCTGAAATGTGTATTCACAGTCCAATGAGATGCTCTATGCAAAGTTTTGTTAATTCTGGAGATAATGCATTATCTGTCCTCCTTGAAGATCCACAATTAATGTCACTATATCAAAGGCTCTGAGGGTCTCTTATAGTATGGGTCTTTTTTCAGGTGATGTGTTTCATCTGAAG
Organism: Heterocephalus glaber; assembly: GCF_000247695.1. Next base: position 10,157,138 of record NW_004624799.1, on the reverse strand, counting down.
TTTGGATCTCATGTAAAGGATACGGAGAATTTTTTTTTTTTGGTACCAGGGATCGAACTTGGGTCCTTGTGGTTACAAGGCAGGCGGAGAAACCACTGAGCTAAATCCCTGGCCAAGGAGAATTTTTTTTTAAATGGAGAAGTAGGAGAGGATAAAGAAAAGTGGATAGATGATGATTGTTTAAAATGTCAGGCAATTGCGAAGAGTCAAATGAAATCCACCTGTCTTATGAATTGCTTAAAGCAAGTAGTAGTTTTTGGGAAATATGAAAGTCTTGCATAGGGAGAAGATTTAAAGTCTACTTCTGATTCTGAAAATTAGAATTGAATATCATTTAGTAAATTAGCTCATCTCTCTGAGGTTCCTTTCCCTCATCTGTAAATAAGATCAGGTTTTACTCTGATTTCTGTAAGGTTTTCAAATAGACACTAAAATTTCTTAAATGTGCTTTTTCATGGTCTAATATGACTTTGGGTCTTATATGAATGTAAACAATTTTTTAAAAATCCTTTTTAATAGTGCTAAAATTTCAACAACAGCAACAACAAAGAAACCTTTGGGGAATGCAGTACTATATCTGCATCTTCTCTAGTGACTTTATCCCAGTCTGCAATATGGTCCTTCAGTTTCCAGCCCTAGGATGTTGCTTGTGGCCTACTTCAGGAACATACTCAAATTCACAGAGCTTACAGGGAAAGAGGTACAAAAAAGACATGAACTTACTGTTTTTCAGTGATATCTGTAAGCCCTAATAACAGGTTCATTAGAATAGTTTGGCCTGGTAGGATCTGGGAGGGAAGCTGAGAAATCAGCATAGGGTTATTTTGTAACTGAAATGGTTGGTTGCTAGGAACTCTGAAGATCCCAAAAGGGCAAACTTCATCTTGTGGCCAGCGAAGTGACATTCTGATCCAGCAGCAGTCCCTTTCCCTTGAATGTGCGCCTCTGTAAGTCTCCCCTTCTGGAGCTCCAGGGTTGATCAATGTCTGTTGATCTCCACTTTTAAGTCCCTGTAATAAAGTCTAACCCAAACTCTAGCATGAAAGAAAGTCTGTCTTCCTTAAAGTGTTTTTTCCCTTTATTACCCCTCTGTTCTAATGTGTTTTGGTTTTATACTTACCTCTTAAAAGGCAACTCCACCTCCCTTTTATATAGCCCAAATCTTTGTGAGCAATGGGCTTTAACGTAACTCTCTTGTATTATCCACACAGAACTCCACTTTCCCCATTTTCTGGAGACCTCTATAAACTGCAATCAAACTTTTCACTTGTCTCATGTTTAAATGGGATGATGCATGTAAAGGGCTTTCCATCAAGCCTGGCACCCCTATCTAATAAATATCAAACTAAAGAAGAAAATAACAAAATACAAATAAGCAAGGTCTGCCAGCAAGGCTTTGAAGGTCAAAGGAATTAATTATTTGTCCACATCTGTTAAACTACTACTAAAGACAACAGAAGAAAATATGATATTTATCTGAAGATCAGTTATTTTATTATTGAATCTATTCTAAGCCAGATGTGGTGGCACATGCCTGTAATCACAGCATTCTGGGAAGCTGAGGCAAGATGATCACAAGTTTGAGCCCAGCCTGGAAAACTTAGTGATTTAGTGTTAGTGAGACCTTGTTTTAAAATAACCAATAAAAAAGGGCTGGGGATGTAGCTCAGTGCAAAGACCCTGAGTTCAAACTCCAGTACCCTCCAAATAAATAAATAAATAAATAAATAGCCTATTCTAAATCAATTCTTCTAAGGAACAAAGCAAAGAACTGAAAGAATGCAAACCATATTAAAGTGATTTGTAACTTATAAAAGTGCTTTTTAAAGATAGCACTATGGTTTTTAAGTTGGTTGTAGCTTCCCTAAATTTGTTGCTACTGAAAATATAAGTATATCTAAACTACAGATAGTAGTAGGAAGTTGCAAGAAAGAAAATTCAACTTGTTTTACCCCAGCCTAATGTTGAACCTTGAGGATGATTATAACTCAATGTATTATTAGTTAAAATATCAAATCAATGCTATGGCCTGAGTTAGTCTTTCTCATAAACTCTTAACAGTAGGGTGAGAACAAGTGAACTATGTTGTCTGTGGGCAGCCTTGTGATTAGACTGTGATGAATGAGACTGTTAAACATTTAGGCAAAAAAGATTTGCAGCTTTCAGTGCCGTGGGGAGCAGCTTCATCTGTGTCCTTACCCAGTCAAGTGATACAAAGCAAACTTGGCTGCTGAATAATTTTATGTAATTGTACCCTGGAGGGCTGAAATATACAGGAAGGAGGTCTTTTGTGTACAAGTACCCATTTAAGAAATGACAATGGAAAATGAATACATCTGTTGGTGGATGCTTACCTGCAATTATCTTCAGTTGAAATTTCCAAATGTTAAACATAATGAAAATTCCCTGGATAGAAAAATGTCCCTGGTTAGCTTCAGTAGCTACTCATTACTTTCCAAATGTTCTTACCAGGCAAACTGAGCAAAAAGAAACCCCTTTTATGAAAATATTACCTGCAAAGCACAGGAGCAGTTTGACTGGTCTGTTGTAGGGAGTAATTCCTCCAAAAGGCTTTGTGATTGGGGGAGGGTAAAGGGGGAGTTTTACTCTTCCACCTGCCTAAATCCTTCACAGGCATGTGCTTGATTAGGTGAAACCTTCTATGTCAATCTCCTAAACTGGAATTAATTGGTGACTGAGAGAGACAGTTTCAGGTGGACAATTAGGATTTTCTTTCTCAGGAGAGGTGTTAAATATTTTACACCACACATACATATATATCATGCTTTACAACCCCTCATTAGCCCACACAATAAGCCAGAGGAGAGCGCTAAGCTATTACCCTCATGTGATAGTTGAGGGGAAATTAAATAAGAAAGAGGTTGCCCTTAGCTTCACTCTGTGTTACAGGTAAAAAAAGAACTCACCAGTCAGTTTACTCATGAACTCAGAGCCAAGGCTTTAGCCAACCAAGTACTGTACTCAAGTGCTCCACAGAGCTCGTTTTCCAGTTTCTCTTTTCCAGCTTCTTCCTTGAATGCTTTTTTGGAGCACTCACAGTCCTTGTGTTAGGCAGAAAGTTAGACACTACCACCCTTAAAGATAGGTGGCTAGGAGCTACTTGAAAAGTAAAGAAGATGGTGATTTTTTACCCCTTCACTTTTTAATCAGCTTCTTAATCATTAGTTCTAGTTAAAACTTACACAATCTTATGGTTTCAAACTTTAGCCCAAGAGAATGTTACATCCTCTAAGCATACTGATAAGGTCCGGGGCCCATACAAAATCCAGACCATTGAGATGGTGGATAAACCTCCAGATCTCAAAACTAAACACAAAACACCCACCTAGGGAGTAAACAAGGCCAATGCCTTGTAAAAGAACAATGTCCTTGGAGGAAGGAGAGGATATTCTTTGAAAGACTCAGTTAATGATATAAATGTAACCTGAGACATCATTCAGTGCAACTGCCATCATAGCTCTTGCTGGCCTTCATACTTGATATGTTCTACTTATACTTTATATATACTTATTCTCTGTATGTAGAATATATATATATATATATATATATATTCTACTTATACTTTAGCTATGATAGCCTTTGTGTCTTATCTAAAATCTTTTGTCAAGGCACAAAGGAGGGGTGCTGTCAGTTCCTTGTGGTGTTAGGCTGTCATGGTGTTAAAACCCAGCTTCTTGGTGACAACTGCATGGAGCTGAGCCCTCTGTGATATTTTCCAAGGAAGTTTTCATCTCTTAGTGGCATTGTTTCTCAAATTGGAAGCCAAAGTTCTTTGCTTATTCTAGATTTCATTGTTTTGTTGATCAGACTTTGGGGAAACATCAGGAATTTTCTCATGTTTTATCCTACATGTTCTCTTTTGGGCACATTTCCTAGTCATTTATCACTGCAGTCCTTCTTCATTATTATAGTCAACTATCTTTTGCTTTCCTTGACTTCCCTCCTCAGAATTCTTTAGTGGTTTTGGAGGCACTATCTCAAGGAACAACTTTCTCAACCCCTTTATGCATTTATTTTTCTTACCCTCTAATCATTACTTGATAATCAATACCTGATTTTAGAATAGGTACTTCAAATAAATAACCCAAAAAATTGACAAACCCTAAATGTACAAGGTGTGACAGACAAATATAGTGTATATTTAAATGAAACATTTATTACAGTAGAAAACACTTTGCCATTAATCCCCCTCAAAATACTCTGCCTTGCTTGAAATAAACTTATCCCATTGTTCTTGCAACTTTCTGATGCAGTTCTGGCAGTCCTCTTTTATATTGCACATCCTGGCTGCCTCTATGTCCTGATATCCTCAATATCCCGACTTAAAATATTTACTTTTCATGGTCATTTAGACTTTGGGGGGAGTGTCAGATATTACACATTGCCAGATCTAGTGAATAATGTGCTTAAGGACACATCATAATGTTTTTATGAGCCTGCATTTCCTTTGGCAGGTATTTGGCATCAGCATTCATTGCATTTTTGATCGCACTTTATAAAGACAAGAAAGATGACTTCCAGAGCTGGTTCAGAAAATGGCATAAAGAATAGGATAAATGTATTCAGAGTGAGGGGAGTATTTTGAGGGGAATTAATGGCCATGTGTCTTTTACTATTCTTTTTAACAAATTTAAACATTTATTGTATTTTTCTATCACCCCTTGCACAATGAGACAATGGCTACCTTCACTATGACAACTCAATGGAATATCTTAAGTGATCGTAGTAGAAAAATCTGAAAAATAATTATGATTAACATGTTAAGTAGAAGGATACAAATGAAGAATGTTATGTTTGTTATGATTCAATTGATTCCTATGCCTATGGATAGAGACTGAAAGGGAATATGGAAAACAAGAATATAGATGATGTGAGTGATAAAATTATTGGAAATTTTATTACTACCTTTAGTAACACAGCTTTCTCAAACTTCAGATAGTGATTGTTTTCTTTCAGTTCAGAATTTGGAATATTATTAGGTCCATGTCTGAACAAAACTGGTGATCAGAATATAAGATGAATTGCCATAAAGGATCAGTTAAACTTATGAATAGAATTTCCAATCAGTTTGCATGATTTTAATAGATTAAAATGTCATTAAACTCATTATTGAATAGTGGCCTAAACTAGAAAAAGTTGTTTTTATTGCCTTTTTTTTTTCTATGTAGAAAAATGCATACTTGTAAGTAAAAAAGAGCCCAGAAACAGAAAGGTCAGCAGTGCTAAGTAATAAGATGTTCTAGGAGTTTCACTCTCATGTTTTGTTTGTTCTATTCTGTTGGATTAGGTACCTTTTAAAGTACCTGTTTAAATTACAGATGTTGGGCTAGAGAGGTAGCTCAGTGTTAGCATGCTAATCCAGTGCATGTGAGGCCCTGGGTTCCATCTTTAGCACTGCAAACAATCAAACAAAAACAAAGAAGCAAAAAGTCTTACCCGTGTTCCAATTTTCAGTGGTCTGAAAAAAACTTCCATAGACAAAACTAGTGCCTTGCTTTCCTTCCAGAGGAAAGTAGAATAAAATGCTTCAGAACTAATTGTCCAGTTCTTTGCTGTTTTTTACGCTTTCTTCACATCAGCCTTTTTTTGAGACTGCAGTTTTGTCGCTCGAAGTATGCACCGTGGGTGCCCCTTGGGTTGGTCCTGTTTTTCCAGAAGGGGAGACCTTTCCCAGCATTTCTCCAGAAGGGGTCACAGCAGCTCTTGTTAACAGATCTTCCTTTCTTCAGTTATTCTTATACCTTGCAGGCTGAAGGCCTAGAGACTGTGGGTTTGAAGCTGGACATCAAACTTTTTGACTGTCTCAGGGCTGAAGATAGATATAAAGCCAAAGTCCCTATGTTTTAAATTTCCCAGAGTGCTGAGATTCCAGCCTGCATACAGGCTTGTTGGAATATTAATTCTGAGGATGCAAAAGCATCTCATACCCTGAGTTCAGTGCCTTAGTGCCAGAGCTTGACCTGCCCTGAGCTGAAAATGGAACCGTCCGACATTGCACGCAGGTTATTAAAAATTCTGCTTACTTTACAATGGTCTGTTAACAGCTCTAATGTCTTTAACATGTGCAGCCTATTGACTTTTAAGTAACATTTTATTGAAGTAACTGCCGTGCTTATTAGCCCGTAAGATTTACGCTTCATTTTCAGTCCTGAATCTGAAGGAGGGGGGAGCCTTCCCTTAAATGGTGAGGTTGGAGCACAGTGAGATAAGAGATGTTCGGTGCAAATGGAACATATGGGGTACAGTAGGGCTAGGAGGAGAAGCAGCAGGCCTCCTAGGATTTGAGGTGTGCTGAAAGGTCACAGAAAAACAATCACATCTTCATTAATGGGATTGAAATTTGGAGGAAAAAATATTTGCAGATGTGGCCAATGTGTATGGGTTATGTCATGGTTGTAGTGTTTTATAGTATCAGGTGGATAGTTAATTTCAATGAGTGCAATGTAAATGAACATGTAGAGGACCTTCAGATCTCACTCCTGAATATAATATGCTATTTTTACTTAGGCATTTTGGAAAAATAAAAATTTGCTCATATGTATCTTCTATCTGTTGTTAGCTTTTGAAAACACACAGAATAATGTCATTAATATGCAAATCATTGCGCACAAAATAAATTCAAATGCAAATTTCTTTATCTACTAAAACATGGGAAGAAGTAGTGGGGATTCACTTGATCCTGAGATCTTTGGATGTATCAAATAATCATCTGTAGAATATACAAGGAAACTTTAATGCACTTAAAATTTGATTTTACAGAACAGAAGGAAGATGGGGTGATAGACAAAGGAGAGCTGAGGGAAGCCTGTGACCAGGACAACTTGCATCTAGATGAGATGCTCCTCAGCCATCTGTTTGACTACTGTGATGTGGACGATGATGGCTTAACTACCTGGAATTTGCAAATTTTCTTAACTGGAAAGACAGTTTGCTTCTTAAAGAGTATGAAGAGAGGGTCATTATTAAAGGTAGAAAACCAGATTGTGCAAACCCTGCTGAGGCTAATGTGGAAAAGTCTGAGCCAACTCTTCTGATAAAACCTGAAGATAATTGTCTTCACAGAACCAGGGAGCTCAGAAAAGACTCTCCAGACGCTTCAGAGACCAGGGGAAAGTGTCTGACTGCTATAAAATGAGCTCTTCTGAGATCAATGCAGTTGTAGGAGCTGTTCCTTCTATCTGTTACCCCATCCATGGTGTTCCAATCATTCGGTCTGATATTCCCACCCCTCGAATTCATTACATCAGTGATAGAACTAATTACAGTGAAGAAGGCAATGCTTACTGTTTACTACATCCTACCATCTTTGCCCGGAAAGGAGTGTTTGAAAGAGACTTCTTCAAGACCAGATCAAAAGAAGAGGTATAGCAGCAAAAATGGAAATGCTGACATATCAATTATTATTTTAGACTTTAAAAAATTATAGCTTTTATATTATAAAGTCCTCAGGATCCCTCAAAATAGGAGTAGCAATGAGTAATGTTCAGTTTGGTTCTGACATTCTAGTACAAGTCATTTTTTGGAACAATTATTGAATGAGAATTTATTCTGAGAAAGATCTATCTCCCTGCTTCCTATTACCTATCTTTTATTTTGCTCAAGAGAAGAGATCAAGAGGGAGAGGGAGGAAAGGGATAAGGGATGAAAAAAGAAATTGAGATGTTTTATGTACATGTAACCAAGTCCTCACAAGGAATGTAAACATGATGTACTGCAAACATGTATAAAAAACAAAACAAGACAAAACAAAAAAAGCAAGGGGATAAAGAGACGAGAGGATAGGGGAAGGAGGGAAGGAAAGGGAATCAAAAAAGGAATTAAAAGATATTATGTACATTTACCAACTCCACACAAGGAATGTTAACATTATATATTAAATACATGTACTAATAAAAAATTTATTATGACAAAATCTTGATTTTACATTAACTATATTCAAAATATATTTGTCAAAAGCTGATTATCACTATAGTTTTTCTTTTATTTTTTGTTATTATTGAGGAAACAGTTATGTACAGATGTGAGTTTATTTAATAAAAGATAATCTTTCCAGTTCACTGTATATTCATGAGCTCAGTGTGATAAGGGAAGAAATGAAATCTTCCAAAGGCTCTACCAAAAGTTACTGGGTGAACAACAAGAAGTAGTTTATAAGGGAAGGGATAAATAGGATTTTCCACAATGATCTAATGTTTTATGCTCTGTGGAAATCTTCATGTTTCTCATCTCATTTTTCAACCAATGGCTCAGAAATCAGCTGAAGAACCAGAGCAAAAGGCATGTTTTCTTATAACTTTTTTGAACCAGAGATAAAGCATTCTTGAACATTTATGGCAAAAAACTAAAAGACAGATAAGATCCCACAGCTAACTCTGGGTCAGTACTATTTCTTCTGCTTTTGAGACCTCCTCTTCCTTCTGACAAATCTCATCACTCATGCCTTCTGAATTAATGGAAGAGAACTGTCTGTTACAGTCTAAGTCTTAAATTATCAGCTTTTCAGGTCTACAAAGACTTAGAGAAATGTACCAATATATTCACAACGAAGTAAAGTGCCAACAGAAACAGATCCTGAATTGGTTCCCAAACACGATGACAAAAAATGTTGACCAGACTACACACAGTTCAGCCACATTTCATGGCCCCTGCAACATACGCTTGTCTTATTTTGTCCACCTATCAGCAGACCAAGAGCTCTTCACATGGGGACTAGATTGCTCCTGACACTTAATTAAACTCTACACTTAGCTCAGCAATGCAGAATCAGTTTTAGTAAAAAATACGTATTTCTTCCAAGTAGTTCAGTCTCTGAGGGATATTTCCTTTAAGAAAAAATTTGAAGGGAAGAGAAGTAGGGCAGTTCACAAATAAAAGAGTTCAGTTTCTGATCTGAAATTGTACATTAGTGTTTATAAGTGCATTAGTTACATGTACATCTCTCAAATTTTATATTTTGATTTTAGAATATTTTTGTGATTCATGTAAATATTGTTTAAGATAACAAGGCACTAAAGCAAGACAGCATGCTATTGCTAAAGCCTAGAAAGTCAATTTGAATTTAATAAAATTAGTCTCTAGTCTGTTGATTTCTAGAAATAGAATCATTTAAAGAGATTCTGAAATCACTAAGGCTGACATCAACTTGGAAATTTTTTAATATTCAGATTATATTTCTTGAAAATTCTTGATCCTAACCATAGCTATTAAGGCAACGTGCTCCCTAAAATGATTAAAAATGGTCTTGAATCTAGCTGCTTTGCCTAAATCTAAGCAATACAGGCACAGAAATGAAAAGCTATTTACTTGAGAACATCTGTGGTGTTTTATATAATTTCTGGTTAATTGGAGATATGCCATGTGAAAATAACTGATGACTCAAAAAATTTATTATAAATTTCAAACATTTTAGAGCTTTTTTTCAATCTCAGTGAGTGCTTTAGTCCCAATCCTTTTAATAAAATCAAAGCAACAGACCATGAAAACATTTACTTCAGAATTACAAGCAAATATGATGTGATTGTTGAAAGATAATCCTGGCCATGCATACACGGGTTCTGCAGAAGGATAGTGGTGGGGGGTTAGAGGTGATCAGTAGCTCTGTGTCCTTCCTAGAAACTTTGTGATTTCTCAGAACACTCCGGGGTTTGATATCTTAAAATTATAGAAGAAGCTGAAGAGCAAATTGTATGCAGATCATACCTATGACAGTGTTATCAAAGGCATTAGGTGTCAGGGTTTTGTCTGATTTTAAGTAAAATGTGGTTTCATAAATTGGTGCCTATGCAAAGTGAAGGAGGCTAAAATATGACTCTAAAATTATTTCACAAACCAGTTCACAGCTCATACTTCATCTACCACCAAGCCCACACCCAAGGGGAAATGCACAGCTAACTCAAATGTTGTTTGTTAAATAATATCACTTTTTTAGACTACATTTCATAAAATAATGGGAAGTAGTTTTATAACTTCCTGAAGAGGAATCAGGGAATAATAGAGCTTAACTCATTTCAAAGACCTGACAGATTTCTATCTAGCAATGCTGTGTTCTCTAAGAAAAGAATAGGTTCTGTTCTGTCTTGGATATCATGTTCTCTTTTTTATATTGGCTAAAGAAAAACCCCACAAAAATCAGAGCATGTATTTTTCTGATGTTGTGATAAGTGTTTATTTCAGAACTTAATTTTTAAATTTTCTGTCATGTTGTGATAGTTTTCTTAAAATGTTTCTACGTGTGATAAAGGTTTTAGAAATGCTGCACAACAAAGATTTAATAATACCAAATATTTGGATATTACTCAAAGCATGATTACGTTAGAGAGGAATTGCGCCAGTAAAAATGATTGTATAGGGGTAAATAATACTTTCCTTGACAAAGGAGGCAGTTTCTTTTGTTGCATCAAATAAGTCTAAAACATGGAAACATTTGTTCTCACATAATATACTTTATCTTATTATTATGGCAAAATTTAGTAAAATCATATAGTATAGGCTATACCTGAAAAATAAGTTATATGCCAATGAAAGTATCACTTGAAACAAATAAAATTTTTCATAGTGATGCTTAGCTTTTAAGTTTTAAACAGTGAAAATGTGGTAGATTATTTCTAATTTGAGATCTATGTAGATACTTCAGAACTGACAAAAAGAAATAAATATAAACTATTGTATGTTCATAAACTTCACCTCATTCCTTTCTTTATCATACCATTTAGTGGTATGTTATATCGTTCTAATAGGAAGTTGGATTTCCATAATGTAGATATTATATGTCCAATTAAAAACCTTAATTTAAAGCAATAGTACATTAAGTAAATCCCATTTTAGATCGCAAAATTTATTAATAAAATTGTGTATTACTATCTCTTGCTAATCAAAGTTTGAAAATTTTGGCAAAATTATAATCACACTTAATTTTCCATAAAATATGGTGTGTGTTTATGTTACTAATTACAGTTACAATAGGTGCTTAATTACAGAAAATTTATTTAAATCCTTTTGTATGTGTACATGTGTGTCTGTGCATCAAAACATGTTATTCTCTGTGTGTAAGGAGAAAAAATTCCATTGTACTTATCTAAAAATTCTACATATATGTTGGCTTTACTTTAATAACAGATGAGAGTAAGTTAAGGTATTAGAAGAAAACTGATAAGACATTTCTTACACAAACTACCGCAATCTTGATAATTCCTTTTCAAACAAGTTTATTTGCATTGTTAGTTATATTAAGGCAATTTCAAGAATCTCTTTAGAGGCAGGAACCTTATAAAGACAATGACTGCAGATTGCAATGTATTCTTTGCTATTTCAACACTAGTTCTTAATTTTAAAAAGACATTCTATTTGTCCTCTTTGCATAGTTTTTTTTTTAAATCACAGAATCTGTATTGCATTTAGCAGTAACCATGGCAAACACACAAAACACATCTGTCAAGTTTTATTGTTGTTAAAGCATTTTCACACACATGACTGAGAGGTAGGCAGTTCCCATGCCCGTTTTATAGATGAGGACATTGAGATACAGAAAGTCTAGCAGTGGATCTCACATTTTAGATCCCAGTCTTGATTGCCTATTAGAATCAACTGGGGCATCTTTTACAATACCAATACTCACCAGGGCTGCATTATAGACCAGTAAAATCAGAATCTCTGAAGATGGGACACAGAGGTCTGTGTATGTTTAAGCTCCTCGAGGTGATTGCAGTGTTCAGTGAACATTAAGAACTGCTGTACAATGGCATAATTGGAAGCTGGCCCATCCAGGTCCTGAGTTTTCTGGATTAAAGGAAAATCTTTGTGTTTTACCTTTGCATTGAATGGAGTTTTCTAAAGTATTGGAACACAGAAAAATTTATTGTTTTATTGGCTCACCCTTGTATATTATGGTGCTTTACTCCTGCACACCATTTGTGTATGTGTTTTATCCATCTCTCACTATTTGTAGGAATGGACTATAATACAAGGATTTGAGATAGGACTTGATAGGAAACTTACAAGTCAAGTCAAATTCCAATTTCAGTGATGTTCATTGAAGAAGACTGCTTATCAGGGCTCAATGTGAACATAAAATTTGGTCTCCAAATCTAAACTAAGCTAAAGTCCTATACTGCTTGAATAATTCTTTTCTAAAGTTTCTAAGTATGTTTTGCTAAGAACATCTTTTTTTTTCTTTTTTTGCAAGAGCTTTCAGACTGTTAACTAGAGTGACGCTTGCTGCGCTGGGCTGTCCAAAATGTTGGCAAACTCTTCTTGTCTGTTTCAGACTCTGACCTCAATAAATTAGGTTTCCTTCACAGCAAAACTCCAAAAGAAGTTGGGAAGGAAACTTGGTATTGTGCCACTTGTCACAGGAAGCCAGCATATATCACAGTCAAACACCAGCAGCATCTAAAGTTAAACACAATAAGTGGCTGTTGACATGCACGTTATATTCAAAGCACTTGTCAGTTCTACCTGGCTTGGCTGTTCAGTCATCAAATGCAGGTCTTTAAAGAGTTCCCATTAGTGATCTCTTGGTTCTGATAGCTTCGCATTGTGAAAACATGATCCTAGAAGACAGCCAAAGGCTTTCTTTTATAGGAAGAGATACATACTTGGTACAGCAGACAAGGTGCCTAATTCTAGGGTTATTTGCTTTCAAATCACAACTTTAGATCAAAGCAATAAAGCTCCAAATTATAGCACTTAAGGCACTAACTTGATTATGAGATGTATTTTGAGATAACAGAATTATGAGTCTGACTCCTTGAAATCGTATAACACAGCTACCTATTCTTCCTTCACATTAGCATAGGCCAAGGGCTGGCATTGTCAGATCATTCATAGAATGCCATGGTTAGCTATCCACAGGTATCTTGTCATGGACAGCCCAAGAATCTCATAGAATAAACTGCAACTAAGGAAAATAAAGTTTGCTTGAAAAGGCGATGTGGATCCTGGGAAATGAGTATTGGCCAAGAGAAAGAAGTGAGAGTAAATGACCTTTGAAATTTCCATCCTGGGAGAAAGGGATTTCTCCTTGCAAGCAGCATGAAAAGATCAGCAAATAAAATGTGAAATAATTCAGTTTTTACTTAGTAAAGCTATATTAAAAATCAACATGAGAATTAATATCACAGAAGTTAAGATAAAAATTACCTCTGTGGGAAGGAAGGTAATACAATAGAAAGGGAGCAGTAGGAGGCCTCTAAAGTAGTAGAGCAGTCTTTTGTTTCTTATTCAATAATGTGTTTATTTTCTTCTTATTATTTATGCAATGAATGTTTTATATATTCCTATTTATGTTTGCTTTATTTTATAATTTATAAGAAAGATGATTAAACTGGACTATGAAGTATAAAACCTTTTTTCCATTTATTTCATATTGTTTATTTTGATGGTTCACTTAATTTGTTTGTGTATGAATTGTTAAATAATACCATTAATTTCTGGGATCTTTAATTTGAAAAGTTTCTAAAATCTATCTTTACAGCACAAGGAAAGTTCCCTCTAGGGGCAAAGGCAGAGCAGAGCAGTGATTCTGCTCATTTAAAAAAGAAAAAAGAAAAAGCCCTCTCTTTCTTATCATTACCATTTCTTAAAAGAAGAAATCTTGAGAGATAAGTACAGTGGAGTTCTACTGACAAAAAAGCAGCCACTGGAAGAAAAGACTGGGTGGAAGAAAAGTGCCATTTATGTTTCTTTCTGTCCAATTTTCCAAGCATTTTTCCTGGGAAACATTCCATTATTTGAACTTTCGTTCACAAACTTTACACCCCCCCCCACACACATACACACCATGCTGCTGATTTTCACCCAATTATGCCTGCAAAAGTCATTTGTGAAGTTGGTTGGAAGGTTTGTACCAGAAAGGGGTATGTGGATCCAGAAATGCTGAGATAGGCTTCTGAATCTGGCTGCTCACCCTGATTCCTTTCCTTGGGAATTGCCTGAAGAAATGCTTCTGCCAGGGCCTGTTACATTTAGACATGAAAATTTTTTTCCATTGTGTGTGGGAGTCTTGAGGACGTGCTAATATTGAGAATGCTAACAACAAAAAAAATTTTAAGTTAGTGCAAACAAATAGCCTTAGTGTTTTAACACATTTCTATTCTGCTAGTGTGGATATAGAAGTGACAAGCAGAATTTATTAGTCCATGATTCACTGAAATAGTAATTTGGAAAGGAGTATAGAAAAGGTGATGTTCTTTTCATTTTATAAGAGATCACTGGTAGGAAAATGGAAGAGATGTGGAGCCATAATACACACACACATATGTATATATATATATTCTTTAATGCACACAGGGATTTAATTGCCATTTCCCAGTAACTTGCTTTTGTTCTCAATTTTCTAAATTTAATGCCTCATAGATGCAAAATCTGATTTAATATCTCAGAAAGTTTAATTGCATTTATTCTTATTAGTTTTGGCAATGTTAGTTAACCTTATGATCCTTTGCAAAGTAATGATGTAGAAACGTTATGAATAGGGATGATAGGTATTGAAACTGATAATTTAAGTAGAAATTCTGTGAGACTGAATTCAGTAGCTCTGGCCTACAAGGTTTTCTTTGTTGTGGCAGTATTTATTTACTCCTATCTATTCCGTCTGGAGGGGTAGGGGGTGGGGCAGGAGCCTTTGTTTAAGTCAGAGTGCTTAAAGGGATTTTTAGGTTCAGCAATTGCCCAACCACTGGTGCAAAAAAAAAAAAAAAAAGTCATTTAAAATTGCTGATGTTTTAAATAGGCGCAAGGATTGAAGCTGCTTTACTCAGACTAATTGGAGCATGTTGGCACAAAGTGCAGCCCGACTGTGCACTTCGCTCGATTTACCGTGGGGTGGCGCTCTAAGGCCCAGCTTTGCCCGCCCGGGTCTGTTTTATTCTTGCAGGCAGCGGCGAAAGAATCTTTTCACTACTTATTCTTAAGCCCCCTTCTCACTGTACAAGTCAATTATTTGCATTAAAAACCCACTGACTATCAGCACTGAAGAAAATAACAATGTAATTAGAAATCAGTTGGACATTTGTACCATTTGATATCTCAAGTATGTTTATATAGGTGAGAGAAGCGGAAGTTTTGGGTAAAAAGAACTGTGGCAGCATCAATAATTTCAAAGTTTGAATTAATTTTTTTCCTGAAAATATTTTAGTAGATTTATAAAACCCACTCATATCTAAACTCTCAGAGATCTACCTTAACTTTTAAATAAATTATGCCCTATAATACAGCTTTAAAATCCAACAACTCAAGTTATTTAAAGTTATTACTGAAGGAAGAGTTAGTGTATTTTTTTAATGATAAAAGAAGGAAGGTGACTACAATTTAGATAAATGAAGAATTCAAGCCAGAATCTTTGCTTTAGTCTAGCACCTTGGATTACACTCTGTGGAAAGCGTTGAAAAAAAAATTCAAAGTTGTGGAATAAATGAAATTTACTTACAAATGAAATTCCATTCCCCAAATAATTTCAATCATTTTTATTGCTTCCCTGAGTGGGTATATTGCTCCGTGCAAAGGGGGAAAAAGAGCACTCCATTTTCAAAGGGGAAGAACCAGAGAGAATAAGGTTCACAGTTACAGAAATACGTGATTTTTAAATGTAGTCTTCTTAACAATAGTGGTCTGGTCCACCACTAGCATCTTCCATTGATGAGGAAAAAAAATCTTGCAAATGCAAAATCAGAATCTTAACATATCTACCATTTCTCATCTCCTGTTTATTGATCATTATACTGGCTCTTTTCTATTGTTTCTAAACACTGCAATGGTACGACAATTATAAATAAAATTGTCATGGAGATCTGTGTACATTAATTCTTGTTAAGCAACAGTTTAAATTTTTAAAGAAAAATTTCTTTTAGTATAAAAATACTTCTGATTTTAATTTAAATTTTTGTTGAAAAAAGCCATTTCTTTCTACAGATATAGATAAATATAAGTTTATATGATATAAAATGATTGTATATAGACAAGTATTTTTTCTTGGTCTGGATTTTAAACTTCCTAATCAGAGTAAACTAATATCAGAAACATTAGGATTAATTTTGAGATGACAAATTTCTTAAAATATAATTACTTAAAAATATAAAATCCACCTCCAGAACTATTTGTTAATATCAGGTTTATGTACTCAACAGATCTGAAGTATTAAATCTAATATAATCTTTTATTTTCTACAGAAATATTTAGGTTTAAAAAGGAAACCAAGAGCTAGAGTGGGGAAAATGTACATGCCTCTGACTCTAAAAAAATGCCCTTAATTTTGAGAACATCATTTATTTCATTGTGTGCACTGAAAACAAGCTCCCCATGTGAAATTTGTTAAATACAGAGAACATTTGTCTATAACCTCAAAGTAATTGGCAATAACCTGAAGATATAAAGGGTTACGGTTGAACATGGAATTAAATGTACAGTGTCTGCTTTGAAATTCTCTTTCTATATTTGGGCATGAACTTTTTCCTAGATAATCAGGCATGGCCTGTTTTTCTTACTCTTTCTGTTTACACACACCATAGTCATGTTTTTCTAGTGAGAAAACCTTTTCCTTTTTTTAAAAAAAATTCCAATGAGAAAGTAAGCGAATTTTCACAATGTAAAACTGAATTTTCATCCTTCAGCCATTTAAACTGGAAAACACAATTTAAAACAGATATGACAACATCCTAAAACTGTTTTCACTGAACTAAGTAATATTTAACAATTCCCCATGGTTGCGTTTGCTTAAATAATTTTTAAATGAACCGATATAACAATTTAGAAAATTGAAATATTGGATTCACACATCAAAAGAAGACATTCCTTCAGATAGGGTCCTTTTAAAAGTGTAAAAAAGAAACAAGACCCATTTAATGGAGAATTCTACTTGAACAATGAAGGCCAGAAAACTTCCATCCCTTAGGATCTTCCTTTCATTATCATTACTAAGGGAAGATAAGCAAAGAGAAATTCTCTAAGCTTCTAGAGAGTAGTGACCACCATGAAGAAATTTTTTATACCAAGACCAGAGCCTGGTGCAGGTGAGTGTTTTCCACACAGAATTTGGGTGGTGAAATGAGTGCGCTGTGCAAGTCAGATTCTCCTGCTCTCCATCTGTGGATGTCTGTCATTTGGGGACAATGACCAGCACTGTATTTTCTTAACCCAATATGGACAGAGAGTGTGTTTGGATTGTATAGTGTGACATCCCCTTCTTTACAAACAGGCCCAAGAGGAGAAGGGGGTCGGGTCTGGTTTTTTCAGGATGTCTAATGCATTCAGCTGTTATCACACTTTGGTGATTATAATCATTCGTTTTATGGTTTCTTTTTCAGCTGCTCCAGAAATTCATTGCATTGTCTTCTAGGTTTATTTTTAATATCCTGTAATTCAAAGATCTAAGAAAGTAGTTGAAGTAGAAATACATGCCCTGATTCTTTCCCCATTTTTTTTTTTCTCATGGGGAAGGAAGGATTTAAGATTTGGACACATTCCTCAAGCTTCCTCCTGGAGAAATGTGTTCTTCTCTGTAGGGAGGAAGCCAGCTAGGAACACATCCACAAGCTTCTTCAGTTGATTGAGAAATTGGGAAATGACCCTATGTAAATATACAAAATTCTTAAATACAAAAAATTCTTTCTTCAGAGCTTTTACGATTAAAATGTTCTCTTTTAGAGAGTGGCAGGAAAACAGTAGTACTATGTTGGCATTTTGCAATTTCTAGATTACCTAAAAAAGCATTTGCTCTGAACTCTGTTGTTCTAAAACTTGCTTAGTAATAGTTAAGAGTGTATAGCTCTTGAAAGGCAGAACACTTTCATAGTGAAATTGAAAGGCGAGGGATTCCTCAAGTGCTGTCAAGTCATCTTGACTTCCATTTTGAAATCAACATATTTCAGGGAAAAGATGTACTCTCAATATTAATAGCCCCCCCCATTAGTTTAATCCTCTGAAGAGTCACATCTGAGAGATGGCTGGGCCAGAGTTAGGTTTCCATGTCTACATTTTTGACTGAGTATGCAGGAGTGGCTCCTTTCAGTCACTTTTAAGTCACTAAAAGCCCATAGGTAGCACGGGAGGAGGGACTGCCTGTAAATCAGAAGGACCTGGTTTCTTGATTTCAGTAAGGGGTAGTTTTACTATCTGCTGTCACCACAGCTGTCAGCAGGATGCCTTAAACATCCTGTCAACCAGGAATCGAATTGTTCCTTAACTAATTGTTTAGATCAGCTAATCATCTGAAAAGGGCAGGCAGCCCTGAGCATCCTGTATTTTAGATAAAACTCCTATCCTGGGTCTAAACACAATTGTTTAAGTGACCAAGGGTCAGGAGACCCAAAGACCTACCTGCATGTAGCATCGGAGAACAGATTATATACAGAGGACTGAGTGAGTCAACAAGCTTACAAACATTGACCACCAGCCTGTGTCTCACTCAGACAACTGTGAATCATTAGGATTCCAATCATTGATCAAAATATACCCAGAACTCAAATAAAGCTGAGAGGCAAGATCTCTGCTGAGTCTACTGTTGCATATGCTCTTGTACAGGTTTTGAAGGTACCCTTCACTGATATAAATATGCTGGTAATTCTGAGATATTTACAAGCATTTTCTTGAGTGAAACTTCTAAAAACACGTCAGTAGCGTTAGTGTAGTGTAAGGTATGCATGTGATACATAGACTTAATATTAGAATACAACCTTCTATCCCACAACCTCTGCCTAATCAACTTTCCAAAATAATTAATTATTTCTTTATTTTCACCAGCATTTATGATGGCTTACCTATTTACCAGGCATTATTTTAAGCATTATACATATATTAACTCATTTAATCATACAACAGTCTTATGATATAGATATGTTTATTATTCACACTTTGTGGGAAAACTGACTTATGGAGAAGTTAATTAGTTTTTATGAGATTAGATACTGTGCTGGTGAATCAGCATAGTAGTCAGAAGTTGGAAAATCTTTTGAAGAAATAGGCTTTGAAATGGGATTTAAAGGCAAGCAGGAGCAGGGAGGGCTTGTTCCACAGAGGCAGATGGACAAGGAGCAGACTTTAGAGGATGGGGACTTGTACAACATTGGATTGGAGAAAACCAGAGGCCCACCTCAGGGCAGAGGGGAAATGAAAGCCAATAGGGACACCAAAGTAGCTTTTGTAAGTGGTAATCACCTGATCAAACGTCCAGCACTTGGCAACTTGATTTTGTCACTTTCACCTACAACACTAACTAAAGAACTTAGCAAATCTGTAGACTGCTTTCCTTCCTTCTCCTTCCCCCCAAACTCCTGTCATTTAAAAAATAATTTTCTTTACTGATTGCAAAAGCAGTATGTATTTATTGTAAAAAAAAATGTAAAACAAAAACACACACACATACAAAGGAAAATAAAACATTTCTTATTCTACTTCCCTAAGGTAACTTCTTTCAGTGTTTGTCATATAGAATACAGACACTTACAACAAGAAAACAGACTCACAATGTACATAGAGGTTTGTCATTTCCTCCCTTCCCCATAGCTTAGCTTGGTCTACTGAATGCTTGTCATATTTTTATTCATCACCATTTTAATTCAATTTAATGAGTACCTCAAATTCAATTTGTTTATTAAACAGATCTGCTGTTCTTAGACCTTCAAATGGATCCTTTTCCCTTTTGCGATTCTTTGTTATAATTTCATGTAAATTGACTCATTAATCCTAAATGCACACAGGTACAGATGCTCTTGTAGCTCCAAACCTTTGATTGACAGCTTTCATGGACAGGCTTGAAAAGCTTTCAGGACAAGCCTTCCTCAGAGCTAAGGCTGTTGGTTCTGCTTGCTACCAACAGGTGGCGATGGCTGCCACATGGGTTCTGACAATTGCACATAAGAAATAATTACATCAGGTTTTTTGATGTTAACCTTTAAACCTGTGATCAATTTGATAAGTAAAATGGTATTTATTGTTTATACTTATATGTCTTTGAATGCTAAGAAAACTAGACTATTCTTTATGTGTTCATCTGTACTGCTTTTGTAACTTGTCATTTCCTTCACCCATTCTTTTTCTACTGGGGTGTTTGTCTTTCTCATATTATTTTTAAATTATCTTCCTATTTGAAGGTGTTAAAATCTATAGATGTGATGAATACTATTCCAGGCTTTCATTTTTCTTTTAATTCATAGATTTTTGATGGAATGGGGATGTATAAAAGTTTTAAATACTGCAGCCATTTCTATTTTATTCTGTATGACGTTTGTTTTCATGTTTGAAAGAACTTTCTTTACCTCAAGATCAGAAAAATGTTCCTATGCATTTTCTTTGCTTTTTATTACTTAATTTTTGATACATTTGGTATTTATTTCACTATAAGATGTTGAGGGAGAAATTCAACATTGTTTTCCCCAAAGAGCTAATTGTTTCTAATACCACTTTTGCACAAAACCACCCATCAGTAATTGCTAGAAATGCCAACTTGAGCCTATAGTGAAATCCTGTGCCAACTGGCATCCATTTCAGACCTGGCAATTCTCTTTCACCAGAAAATATTTAATCACCAGAGCCACCTTGTTCCAGCAGTGCACCTTAATATATTGGAGTGCTGGTCCACCACTACATTTTTCTCTTTTTGTTTTCATTGTTTTAAAATATTTTATTAGATTTCATTTTAAAATAACTACACTGAAACATACTTCTTGTAAGAAAGTAAAGAGAATAGTATGGTGTATACATAAAGTTAATCAACTCCCTCCTCTTGCTCTAGTCCTTGTGAAAACAAGTCTTATAGTTTGGTGAACAAATTTTTATACTTTGTCTATGTTTTTATGACCAAATAACAACAATGGCAGCAGCACTAGTAATAATAAATCATAGTAAGGAAATGTTTGTCAAATGCAATGCAATGTTCTAAACATTCTACCTGAATGATTTTCTATTTTTAAAAATTAATTTTATTGGTATATTTTAGGTATACAATATAATGACATTCATCCTTGGAAATTTGTACCTTTACATAATATATCTTGGTTCTTATTTTTTCTCTATTCCACTGCCCTCCTTTCAACCCCTCCATCCCTTCCTATTTACAAAGACTTTGTTTCCATTTTTTCTTTTTCTCATATTAATTCCATTCCCTTCTTTCCTTTCCCCTACCCCTCCCTCTTCCCCTTCCCCTTTGGACCTTTTCTTCCTATTTCACATTATCCCTTATACCTCTTGATCCTTATTTACACTTTCAGTTTCTCACCAGAGAAAGTATTTGGTATTTACACATGCATGTCCTATTTATTTCACTTAAGAGTATCGCCTCAATGTGCATCCACTTAGTTATAAATGTCTCTAGTTTCTCATTCTTTATGACAAAGCTATGACATTATTCTTATCAATATACAGATGAGTAGACTGAGTCAGTGATAGGGAATTTACCCAAGTCACATAGTAAGTGGTGAAATCTGGATTCAAATCCACACAGGCTGGTATAGAGCCTGAGCTCTGTCTGTTCCTTTGGCCTCTTCCTCTCTTCCTGCTTCCTTTTAACCTCTATTAAGAACGTAGGTTTATACTGTACATATTTCTTTGAAATCTGCTTTCTTTCTTAGAGTATATAATGTCTTTCTAGATCAGTGTACCTGTATCTTTTTTTTTGCTTAAATTCTTTTATTGGTACATTTTAGGTATACAATATAATGACATTCACCATTGGAAATTTGCACTTTTACATACTCTCTTGGTTTTTATTTTTCTCCCTTCCCCTGCCCTCCCTTCAACACCTCCATCCCTCCCTATTTACAGAGACTTTGTTTCCTTTTTTTCATTTTCTCATATTAATTCCATTCCCTTCGTTCCATTCAACTACCCCTTCCACTTTGTCACGTTTCTTCCTATTTCACATTATCTATTATAACCTTTTAGTCCTTTTCTACACTTTCAGTTTCTCACATTAGAGAAACTATTCGGTATTTACACGTGTGTCCTATGTATTTCACTTAAGAGTATCAGCTCAGTGTACATTCATTTAGCAATAAATGTCTCTAATTTCTTATTTTTGATGGCTGAGTAG
>NW_004624799.1:10067108-10081849 GCF_000247695.1 Heterocephalus glaber | reverse complement strand
GGGGTCTGGGGAAAGAGGAACCCTGCTCCACTGCTGGTGGGAGTGTAGACTGGTGCAAGCACTGTGGAAATCAGAATGGAGATTCCTCAAAGAACTAGGACTGGAAGTCCCATTTGACCCCGCTATTCCCCTGCTGGGTATCTTCCCCAAACAATTAAAAGTATCATACCACAGTGATAGATGTGTACCCATGTTCATAGCAGCACAATGTGTAATAGCTAAAACTTGGAAACAGCCCAATTGCCCATAACTGGAGACTGGATAAAGACGATGTGTGTGTTTTTTTTTTTTTAATGAAATGGAGTATTACTCAGGCATAAAAAATGAGAAGTTAGAGACATTTATAGCTAAATGAATGCACATTGAGGCAATACTCTTAAGTGAAATAAATAGGACACACATATGTAAATACCAAATAGTTTCTCTAGTGTGAGAAACTCAAAGTGTAAATAAAGACTAAAAGGTATAATAGATAATGTGAAATAGTAAGAAAAGGGGCAAAGGGGAAGGGGAAGTTGGAAGGGTGATGAAAGGAAGGCCAGGAATGGAATTAATATGAGAAAAGGAAAAAATGGAAATAAAATCTATGTAAGTAGGGAGGGATGGAGGTTGTGAAGGGAGGGCAGGGGAATGGGGGAAAAATAAGAACAAACAGTGATTGCATAAGGTGTAAATTTCCAATGATGTTATTATATTGTATACCTAAAATGTACTAATAATATCAATTTTAAAAATATAAATAAATAATTTCAGTGGAAACAGCAAGGTGAGGAGTTTGAGTCAATAGGCTCCTAGGGTCATTTGAGAAATGGTTTTCCATAGGTTTCTCATTAGATCATTTACTAGAGGCTCTTGATCCAATCCCTATTTCTCCCTTTCTCAATGGCTGAGATGATTCTCTACTTTACTGAAATCAAGCCACCTGGTGTATGTTCCTTGAGTAATTTTTCCTTCACCAAAAAGTTCTTGATTTTATCCATTCTTTCCTTTTTATACTTTTCTTAGATAAAAGTGCATTTTTCCTGTTCAAAACCTATCTAGAATCTCAGTCTTAACTTGTTCACCAACCATTCATTATTATCTGCTTCTCTTCACCAGGTTACTATCTTACTCCTTTCTGATTCCTTTCCCTTAACCTCAAATGTAATTATGTGTGTTTAAGTATAAAACAATATCTATGAGTCCTGTGGGCTTCAAGCTATGGTCTTCAGTTTTCTCTGTGCCTCAGTTTTGATTTCTTGCTTTCTTGACAACTACTAACAAATCTCAAAAAAGCCACTGTATCTCTTGATCCCCAAATTTCTCAGATACTATCATTCCTTCACTCCCTAATCCACTTCTCCACCAAGATTTTAGAAAATGTAGCTAATATTACTTGTCTCTATTTTATTACTCATTTATTTTTCATTTCACTGTAATCTAGCTGCCTTGGTATGGTTATAAATCATTTTCTAAGGGCCAATTTTAAGGAAAAATTCAAATTCTATCTTTGTGGCATTTGATACTTTTGACCACTCCTTCTTCATTGAAGAACATTTAGATGTTGACATCACCTCTTCTTTGTTCTTTTATACTTTCCAGGATACCTCTTCTTTGTTCTTTTATACCTTCCAAGATATTTCTCTCTTTTTTCTTAATTGATCTTCTTCCAATATCTGCTAAGTATCACTGTTATTTGAATGTTAGTCCCTGGTTTCTTGATTTTCTTACAATGTCTAGTTCTACATGGTTATTTCATCCATAAGTGGCTTCCTTATCACTTCTTCATGGATAATTTCCTAAATTTAAAATTTTCAAAGTGATCCTCTCCTTAGTTTCTGATCTTAAAATCCAGTTACCCTGAACAAATATATTATACTCCAAATGATCTTACTATCTTTTTAATGGAAGAGCTGCTTCTCTTCTATCTTTAACTCTACTAGTGGCATAAGTGCCCCCTGTGTCCAGTATTTCTGGACATAGCTTGCAGTAGCCTCCAGGATGTTTAAGCTGCACCCCAGCACTTGTTAAAAGATGTTTCAAAAAATCTGACTAACAGTGACCTCACCTGGAGATCACAATTGAATTGTCTGTGGATTGGTAGTTTGGGAAGCACTGGTGGGACTGAGGATCATTTTATTTCATGGTGATACAAGCTTCATAACCATAATAATTTTTAACTGCTACCAGAAGAAAGGTTTTACTGACTTAAAAAGTCTTCGTATCAATGCATCCTAAAACATGGGGATAGTAATGCCTACTTCACTGGACTTTTACAAGGATTAAATAAAATACAAACAGGCTGCATAGCTCACTCAAATTGACACAAATATTAAGAAATACATTTGGGATGAAAAACCATTCTGCCTGACTCAAACCCACACTTTTTCAGCTAAGCCACACTGCCTCAAATTATTACTAAGGAAGTATCTGAAATAACATGTGTTTTACTGACCCTCTCCATCTGCTTCACTCCCACCTCACCCATTTCATTATAATGACTTAATTCCACAATCCAGGGTTCAGACCTTCATATAGAGTGACAATTCATAGCCTATATTAAAACTCTTTTGAGAATGAAAGAGAAGGCTATTGATAATTTTTCCAAGAGACAGGTGTAAGCCAGGGCTGCTACACAGTTATCCTACATATTGGAAAATCTTTGGAGCCACTATCCCATTGGAAATGGACTTGCATTTCACCTATACTATATGTTATGGGTTGGATATGGTTTGGCTGTCCTTATGTCTTCATGTGTTGAAATTTAATCCACATTGAGAAGTATTAAGAAGGTGAAAACTTTATCTGACTATGGTGCTTCGAGATGGGCCTTTGGGCAGGATTAAAGTCCCTATGGTACAGCCCACATGATTGAATCCTGATGACTTTGTAGAAGGAAGGAGGGAGACCAGATGTACACATATGCATACCCACTCCAGGTGTCATGCCATTTCATGCTTTATACCACTTTGGGACTTTGTCAGCAAGAAGATCATCATCAGATGTAAACCTTCAACATTGTTCTTCCAGAACTGTAAGCCAAAATAAACTTTTAAAGGAAAAAAATCTGTAGAACTGTATCATTAACAACAGAAAACAGACTAATACACTGTATATTTGTAGGTAGTATTGGGGTAAAGACCCCCTTTATAGCATCATTTCCTGGCATACAGTAGATGCACAAAACATGATAACTTTACCCAGAAATTTCCCCCAGTCACATCTTTTCCTATGTTTCACTTCACAGCTAGATTTTGAGGGCCATTCCTCTTTCCCGATCTCAGATCTTAGCCTTTCCAACCTCTTAGTCTCCCGGGCTGGTTATTAAATTGATTAGAGGGGAAGAAAGGAAAAGTGACAGCTGATTGTAGGAGTTCAGCTTAGGTGATTGGGTAACTGATGAAAGAATGACACAGGACTGTGGTGAAAAGCATTGCTTCGAGAACCAGGCTTGCGAACAAATCTCAGCTTTCTCAGGGCTAACTACACGATCTTGGGCAAGTAACTAACCTATCTTTGCCTCAGTTTTTTCTTTCATAAAGTAAGGTGGATAATGATAAGTATTTCTTAAGATTTCTGAAGGATCAAATGAGCAAGTAGATGTTAAGTACTCAGAATCAAGCCTGGCATGTAGAAGAGTACTATGGAAGTGTTTACCATTTTTATCATGGGAATGGTGTTTTTTTTGAAGAGGGAAGAGGATGAGTTCAGTTTTAGATGTGTTGATATCTTGAATCCCCATGAAGATAACAAGTAAGTACCTGGTCAGATATTAGCATACAGAGTTCCAGGGAAAAGACTTGGCTGAAGATACAGATAGTTTAAAACTTCAGCATATAAATAAATCTGATTAAAGACATAAGGGTGGATAGAATCTCTTAGGAATCATAAGGAGAAAGGAGAATAGTCCATGGATGGAATAGAAATTCCCCTAAGATTCCTTAGAATCCTTTGGGAATGTCCTAGGAATGGGTAGATACCATACTCATTAAGAAAGCCTACTTTTTACCTCCTACTCTAAATGCTCTTTTTCTTTCTAAGAGGTAGGGAATCTCATAGTGTATTTTTTCCAAACATAGATCTTTTACTGGAAGAATTTCAGTAAGAGAACTAGCATATAAAGAATATGCAATATTAAAATAAATGATGTAGATGGTGTTTCCAGTAAGCTATCCAAAAAATGTGAAAACTGGTTCTGGAAAACAAAGATGCAAAGATCCAGGAAGAATAAAAATAGTGGGATAAGATTTGCACTAGGAGGGAGCTGGGAATTTAGCTCAGTGGTGTCACGCCTGCCTGGCAAGCACAAGGTACTAAGTTCGATCCCTGGTCCAAAAAAAAGAGGATTTGCATTACTAGTTGCCTGCTGGCTCGGCAGTGAAGTCTGAACAATGAGTAAAGTTATGAGAGCCTGAAGGGCATATGAACGATGGGAAGAATAAGGTTAGTAACACAGGACTATGATAACTAGGTTTTCTAAACCGAGGTTGGAACATAGGTCTGACTCAGAGAAAAGTGTTTAAAAATGATGTTGGAAAATCTAGAATATGTGGCAGCCATTCCCATCACCCCTCTCCTTGGATTATGTAGTGCTTTCAGCTACCCTGAGAAAAGGCAGAGATGTCATGTAAGATGTATTGTGAACTGAGTGATTGTTCAGGAGTGAAGCAGGAGAAGGCAGTATTTAACTTGGGTTAAATAATAAAGTGAGTTGACTGGGGACTGTATCTAGTACCTGGCTGTCAATTTAGCTCCTTTAACAAGCACTAATTTCATAAGCAAGAAATTAGTCAAATCTTCAATTCAAATATCATGGTTAGGAAAAAATGGGGATGGATAACCCAGGCTTTGAATAAAATCAGACTCTTAAGTGACACTGATTATACTGTATGTATTTATGTTTAAGTTTCTGAGGTGGTAAGTAATCCGTATATTTCCTGTACCTGATGATGTAACATTTGGTATACAAATAGTGTCTCTCTGTGGGATAGCTTTACTAAAAGAGAACTTTTTTTCCTTCAAGTTCTATTGTTGGACACAGATACCCATCTCTATCTATCTTTCTCACAACATATTCAACAGTTGCAGTCACTTAAATTAAATTCCACTGGATGGAAAAGTAAATCACTCATTTTGCTTTAAATAAACACTCTGCCATTAAAGTGTTTGAAGCTGACTAAGGTGTAAGGAAGCATTAGCTCAGATGACTCAGGGGTCTATTAATCTGTCGGGTGGTGTGGACATTTTTATCTTGGATATATTTTTCCAAAAGAAATGCTATTTTCTTTCTCACATATCTGAAGAAACTTCTAGTAAGCAGCAGCTCTCAGCTTCTTGAACAAGCATTTGTTGAGAATGTCTTAATTGGTGAATGTTCAGAGCTGAGCATGTCACCTGGATCATTAAAGCTCCTATGCTTTAGTACCACAACTCTTTACAAATAAATAAAGCTTTGCGTTCATGGGGAAAATGCAACTTATACAGCACTTAGGAGTGCTCAAAGGGCCTCTGTTCCCTCTCCATACTAATGTGGTTTCACAAGAAGACCAAGATTATTTTATTGCCCCAGGATGCCAGGAAATTTTCATTTGGCTCCCTCAGATCTTTGGGATAAAAGTGGGACAGTAAGGAAAAGAATTCCCTTTGCTGTCTTAGATTTCTGTTCTCCAGGAAAATATGTTGTGTTTTCTAAGATCAGATACTTTGTCATTTATTTTTGGCTTTGGTGAATGTATTATTTTGCATTCCCCAGTCCCCCTCCCCTTTTTTTTTAAAGAAATATCTCCCCTCTGCTCTTTCCTGTTTTGGATAGTTTCATGGGATTCCACTTTGTGGTTAAAACACAGGTAGTGTCTTTCACACATGGTAGACTTATCAACTAGATGTTTCAACTTTGGAGACATGAGGGTCCCACGTATTTCCTGATTAGAAACTATAGTCACAACTAAAAACTAGCAAAGTCAGTACATTTCCTAGGATATCGTAGACATTTTAAGGTATGAACTGTTAGAATAAGGTTGAATTTATAGACTTGATAGCTATCACCAAGTGCTTCTCTGATCGTTTAAAACATTATACCTCATCTCTATCGGCTTTATTCCACTTAATTTTTCTTTATAGAACTGCACACCTAGAGTAACATTTATTTCTCTGCCTCTCTTCACTAGAATGGAATATTAAGGATTGGGTTTTATTTCTGTTGTACATCTGGTGCCCACCAAATATGATGAATGAATGATTGACCCTAGCTGGGGAGGGTTAACTTATTTGTGTATTTAAAGAAAACTGAATACTGATTTATATCAGGTCCAAAAATCTCTATTGTGTCATTTTATATCCTCTAATCTCTAATAATTCTGACTCAGCTTTGCAATAAAATATTTCACCAATTCCATAAGCAACAAGAAAAAAGAAAAAAAAGCCAGTAACTTCACTCTTACTACTCAAGGTAAAGTAGTCTCTCTCTCTTTCATAGGTATCTCTAATGTTAAGACTTACACATGTGGACTTGATTCTCAGTAGGTTTTCTGTTTGGAATTGGGTGTTTGGCTCTGTTTTCCAATAATTCTTCAAGACTATCTGGTTTGGGAACTTTATTAAATGGGTTCCAGAGTACCTCAGCATTTGAGAAAATCAGAACCTCAAGCCTTCTACCAACATAAAATTCAAAATGCTTGTTTACAAAATAGGAAAGAAAAGTATAATAATGTTGCCACTTTTAATGTATTTGGGAAGAAATTTGGGGTATAAATAATAAATCATAATAAAACTAATATATATGCATGTTATATATGTTAATTACATCTATGTTTATAAGCTTGTATATATACAAGTAACATATGCTAATTATACCTATATATGTTTATAAGTTCACATATGCAATCACATAAATGTGCTCATACACTTTTTTCCCCATAAGTTACTAGGAATTCCCTCTCTTCAACTCTGTTCTCCAAATGCTCAGATGAAACATTTACTTGCACACACTGAATAAACATATACTATATGGAATATGTGTAATACATCTTATTATAAAGGCAATTTCTGATAACCTGATTTCCTCCTAATTTCTCTCAAAGCTTTTTTTCATATGATTTTGAACATAAGTTTAACAAATTGCTTTCTTGACTTTGAAAATTTGCCACCTTAATATTAGTACTGGTTAATATTAGTATTGGTTCTTCATTGCCAAACAGCTCCATGTATATTGTGTAATTTGATGCTCACAACTAACTCGTGAAATAGTACTTACCAAATGAGGGATTCTGAAATTTAGAGATATTAATTTACACACATATAAAGTCACAGAGAGACCCAAACACAGATCCAGAATTCAGACCCATGTCATGACATTAAATCCTGTGCCTCCACTCATTCTTCATTAAACTGAGCATCTGAATTCCTATAGGATCATACAATTCTTTCTTATCCTCTTGAGGGCTAAGAAAACCCACAGGACTAGGAAAATCTAGATCAGTTAAAATACTGATAGAACTGACTTGGTAAAGGAGATATTCTTTATCAGGCTTTGTTATAAAATGGACAAGAAGGGTAGTCTTTAAGTTTCCTTTCAAATCTGCTATTTGTTGATAGTATAATGGTCATGATTGCAATCAATAAAAATAAAATATAATTTACAAATATAAATGACTCAGTGGTAGCAATTGTATTCCAAGTGCTTATGTTATTCAAATAAAAACATAAGTTTTACAAATTATTCACATAGAATTGTAAATTTAATTCTGGGTAAAGTTTTGTTTTGAGACAGGGCCTTGCTATGTAGTCTAGGCTGGCCTTGAACTCACTATGTAGCCCAGGCTGGCCTTGAACTTACAGTGATCCTCCTGCCTCAGCCTTGTAAGAGTTGGGATTACAGATGTGTGCCACCATACCTAGCTTGAGTTAAATTTTTAAAAATTTAATTCATCAAACATCAGGACAATTACAACTATAGAATTTTAAAAACAAAGTCTGACTGAATTTCCCTGATTTTTATGTTCCTGTGAAACACAGAGGAAGCCTTGCCTGCCGTTACCATGGTAGCAAGCCCATTGCTCCATGAAGGAGTGGCCTGACTGGTAGCACCACGTGGTAACCACAGACAGGTGACAGGAGCATATGACAGTGACACACCATGACCAGCTGCATGTGACTGGGGTGTCCTTTCAGACCAGCCTGCTATGGATTCTGGGTGTGTGTGCGTGCCTCTTGTCCATTTTGTTCTCTCAATTGTTGAACAATTGCCCCTCCCTTTAACTCCTGAAACTAAAACTGATGAAGAGGGCGTTGTTTTATTTACAATAAAAAGGCCTATTTCAAAATCTTCCTGATAATTAATGTACTGTAAGATGTAATTTTAATACCTGAGTCTCATTTTCACAGTGAGGCTAATGTTCCCTGATCTGAAGTTTTGCTGTTTCCTTTGAATGGTCTTGATTATCTTGTAATGTCCTCTGACTGCTCTGTTCAATAAGTTACATTGGTGCTTTTTTCTGTAAAGCATGTTTATATGCATTAGGATATTTTTCGCTAAATATACACATATTTTACGTCTTTCTCAAGTACTTAGAATATCTTAAAAGTAGTAGTAACCCAATGTACAAATATTTAATAGTATTATACTAAATCAAACTTTTAAAAACAGTTGAAGCACATTTTTAGTACATTTTGTTTGAGGATATTACTACTTGGCTAGTGGAGTTTTCATTTCTGAGGAGGGTGGTGGAAAAAAATCTTAGCAGACTTCTACTGTAAACATAGCTTTAAGGAAACAAAGTATAGTATAAGAAATGGAAGAAGCAGGAGACTTGTTTTATTGGCAAGATAAATAAATCAGTACCTGGATTTGCCAAGATAGTACTAACATTATGAAATCTGACATCCAGAATTGCTAAGATTTCAATGCTTTCTTTAGACACTATTTAAAGATGTTCCTCACTTTCAAGACTACCTTTCATTCAGAAATTCTATCTAAACATTCCAGAGACTTTGAAATGGAAATTGTTTCCATAAAACAATATTTTTTTGAGGTAAGGGCAAAACCTCAGAGAAAAACGACCCTAAAATCTTTATCAAAGAGAAAAAACTCTTCAAAGTGAAAATAATCTTTAAATTAAAAATTCCCATGCATTTGATGCTTATATTCTGACTATAAATTTTAATGAAATGGTCCTAAGTCATGATGTGGCATCTATTTCAACTTTTAAAGAATTAAATATAAAAGAAAAGTCAGAGAATTTCACTGAAGAGGTGAATCAGGTATATCTGAGACAAATAATCCATCTACTACATATACCCTGTACTTTCTAATGTAACTAATAGTAAAACTACATATAAAAATATGCTAGTGGGCAAGTTAAATATTTTGGAAATGGCTTCCTTTTTGAATTATAATAAATGGAGAAATCATTTAAACAAACATCTCTGTG
The DNA here is from genome assembly GCF_000247695.1 of Heterocephalus glaber. The sequence continues at coordinate 10,072,442 of NW_004624799.1, read as the reverse complement.
AGTACCCGTGTGTGAATGTAGGTGTGTGTATGTACACACACACACACACACACACAGTCTTCCAACTCTTCCAGATTTACCTATGGTCTAGGAGGATAAGATTTTCATCAGGTTATGGAATTAAGATTAAACTTACCTTCTGATGTTAAGCATTTGTTCTGACATATGTTTCTTCCCCCTTTCTAACCTTGTTCGATTTTTTTATTCCATTTTTATAGGACAGCTTTGACTCTGCACTAAACCATGCCACTAACACGTTACTTAATCTAACTGGCACATTGTAAAATTTTACACATGTGCTCATCCAGATAATTACACAATTAATTTTCACTTAGTTCAGCTGAAACAGGGATAATGAAATTTCGACTGGTGTACTGTTACGTCCAGGGGCCAAGGGTCAGTTTCCTGTTTGGATAAGGGTGAGTTTAAAGAGGATTTCTGACAGTCTCCTAACTTCAACTGGTTCTAAAAACATTGCAATGGAATTTCAATTTACAGCTCAGTTCAATGAAAGGAACAGATGTTGGGAGTGTGCCACCAGCATGGGAGAGCTGCCTTCCACACAGGTGTGCAAAGGAAACCATCGGGTCTTACTTAAAGATATGTCCTTTCTACTTTCCATTCTGTAGTGAAAAAGGGGCTGACGGACACTTGGAATTAATTTTCCCTGAAGATTTAGACATCTGCTGAGCCATGATTTTAAAGGAAAGTTCACAGTTCCCACTGCCTTTACTCTAAAGAAAATCAGTAGAATACTAATGACCACATTGTCTCTGAGTTTCTAGGATACTTTCAAGTCATATTCTTGTGAACTTTTCTTCAAACTGAAAGAATGGCCCAAGATTTTGGTTTTCCTGGTGGTAAAAGTGGTGAAAATTTACTTTGAAATAAAGTATAAACTGTAATCTTTCCTTTATAGCTTGTTTTGTTATAGTTTCAAGGTTTAAATGTCTTATCTTTAGCACTAAAAAGGGTATTTTATAAACAGCAGTGAAAGATACACAACAAGAAAAATTATCTTGAATAATCCTTTGTCTTTCCTTAAAACATACCTTTTCACTGAAGAATCCAACATGACTAAAATTCTACATGTGGTTGAAAGGGGAAGCAGATTCTAATGCAAGACAGCTATATATTAAATCACCATTCATGTAAAATGTTTCTTGTCTGGTGGGTGATAAAAATGGTTGACCACAGCACATCTGTTAATTACTAAAGTCTGATGTCAATTCTTGTCTAGGTTAACATTAGGGTGGAGAATTGCTTTTATAGCTGAATCTGAATGCTTTAAACATAACCGTTTGAAGGAAGGCAATATTTATCTAAGAAAGGTATAGAAAATACAGTGTCTATTATTAATGACCATGTTTTGCTTTCTTCTGTTTGGAAAACTCACACATTAAAACTCAAGGAAGAAACCTTTCAGATTATAGTAGCATATTAATTCCATATTTTCTAGTGACACAATTTCTTTTTCTAAAATAGTTGTTCTTACATAGATCTAAAATAATTTAGGAGAAAAGGCCAGTTATCTATGCCAAATAGATTACATATTTATCTTTTACATGTTAAGTAGGAATCTGGATTCTGCTCTTCCTAAGCTCTTCTTACATTCTTCCTACCTAGCATGGTTCTACTTTTGGGTCTTTGCCTTGGGTTTCCCTCTGCTAGAATTCTAGTGCTCCAGATAGCTATAATTTGAGGTCTATCAATTTTTCCGAGTGTTTGTGCAAACCTGCCTTTTCAATGAAGTCTTACCTGACCATGTTACCTTAAAATTGCAATTCATACTATCCCATCTTCTTACCTGGCCCTAACTCTGCCAGATGCCTCCTTTCCATGATCTTTTTTTTCTTCATAGCTCTTCTCCTATTCAAGCTCACAGTAAAAATTGACATGTTGATTATCTATCTGTTGTTTATTGTCTTCCAAGGGTATGCAAGCTCCAAGGTGGCAGAGGTATTTGCTTTGTTCCTTGTCCTATCTCAGTGCCTAGAATAGTGTTTGAAGGGTATGGGATGAAGATGCCTTGAATGGCCAGATGAATGAAGAAGCTCTGAAGGCTAGGTGCCATTCTTTTGTTCCTTGCACAAAGATTAAAATATAAGAAGTTCACTCTTTATTATGGAGTAAGTTAATAACTAGGTGTAGTCATTCTGTTTTTAATATGCTGGGGATGCAGAGTGTTATGACAAGGCTAGCTAGCATATGACCAATGAAGAATGACCTCAAGAGCACAGAATGTAGTCAGAAACAGCATTTCCATTTATAGGTCACTAAATCTCTGGGTTCACAGAACATACAAATCTATCTTGTTCTTGACTTTTTTCAGTATCTTAATTTAGACCCTAAATTTGCTTTGAGTTCACAGTTTTTTACGCTCTTATTCTTGCACAAACTGAGAGGAACTAATTGCATCTTTAGTACACTTTTATTCTATGACTGATGTTATGTATAAAAACACTATTTTGCTTCTGGAACAGAGTAGGGGAAGAGTAAATTATTACATATATGTGAAGCACTTCCATACCTTCCACAAAAATGTATAATAACATCTTAATTATGTTTTATGCACAGAAGTGCATATGTGAGCATGTGTATGGAAATCCACATCCTTTTGGGTTGGAGGAGAAACTTTTTCCCTGAGTGATCTTGAAGCATCCATTAGATCTGTATGATCCTTAGGCTGCTGGTAAACAAGTCACAGCCTGGGTATGAGAAGTTGTCTTTGAATGGGCAGCTCTCGAAGAAGGGGGCCACTCTGGTAACTTTTCAGCTGGAGATAAGAAAGGAGTTCTTTATGGTGATTTCTTTCTAGATGTACAGAATCCAAACATGCCGTAGGTCACATTGTTAAATAAAACAAAGAACATGTGGTTTCTTGGTTTTTTTTTCTGATTTGTCATATTGTTTTTACTGAATTTGTATAACATCAGTTTTAAGTGAAATTGAAGAGGAAATGGATAATTTTGATGGCTGTGTTCCACCTCCCACCATTATTATCCCATGCTTGAATGCTTTTCATTTTATTGCAATACCACCTTTCTTGGAAGGCTCCAGCCAAATTTGAGCTTAGCCAACTCCACAGTGAGGAAGTATAGAGGCCAGTAAAAGTCATTGCCCCAATTAGACCATGATTCTTAGCACTTCTGTTATAACTACTAGTACTTTTCTTTCTCTAACACCTACCTTGACAAATAAGATATGTGTATCTATTGGGTTTATTCTTTTTTCCATAGGCAAGTTAAGCCAAACCATAGTCAATCTTCATGTATTACTTAGACCTCAATTTATAACCAATCCCTATAGCAAGATCTGTGGAAAAATTTTTCAACTGTTTGATACCACAACTTTTCTCAGTGCCTTGAGAACCAATGCTTCTCTTCTTTATTCCCTAATTTCATTTAATTTTCTGAGATCATGCATTCAATTTTGTAATGTTACCCAAAGTCTTTGGGGGGGAATTTAGACAAGGGGAAAAACATCACTTAGTAAATGAACAGTGTATTAGGATCTCTGTTCTTTATATTTTACTGAAAACTGGGTGATGGATTTGCAATCCCTAAGGCCTTTATCTGTCATATCATTCTACTGAATAGAATCATGGTATCTCTAATTAATTTTTTTCAGAACATAAAAATATTGATTCAGTTCAGTTTGCTCATGTCAAAGGTAATAATCAATTTCTTAAAATCACCCAATCACTAGAAATCATAAACATCAAGTACACATGAGGTTCTCAAAAGTTCTTCCTCCAGATAGTGTGTTTAATAGTTCCCCCCTCTAATTCATGTCTCCCTGGAGCCTCAGTTTATAATTTTCCTGTATTTACAAATAGGGTTATTGCCAATATAAAAGTGAAGGATCAGTATGAGATCACACTGGATTAGGGTAGGCTCTAAATCAAATGAGAGTGTCTTACAAGAGACAAAACAAAACAAAATAACAACAACAACAAAAGGACAAATAGAGGCACACAGAAAAAGGTGATGTGAAGATGGAGGCAGACTTTGGAGCAGTGCAACTATAGGTCAAGCAGCACCAAAGGTTGTCTACAATCACCAGAACCAGGAGAGCAGCATGGGACAGTTTTTCCCTTGGAGCATCCACTTTGGTTTCAGACTTTTGACCTCTATACCTGTGAAAGAATAAATTTCTTTTGTTTTAAACCACCTAGTTTGTGGTAATTTGTTATGATAACTATAAAACCTAACACTGTATACATCTCTCCCTCCCGGTACCTGGTCAAGCAATTCTGCCCCTCTTCTCACGTAGTTTCTGTTTTGCCCAGAGGAACCTTAATTCCATATCTGGAACACATTTTAAAAGATGGCAAAGGAGCCAATCTGGATAAGAGTGAATAATCAAGATAAGCAAGAAAGTGAAGGAAAACACAAGAGATGCCTGTATGTTTTTTTGCACAGTTGTCGTATGAAAGTATAAGTCAAAATCTTACATTATAATTTAGATAAAATGTGATGAAACAATTTTCAACAGATAAAATGACACCTAAATATTGGTTATGGTTATTATGGATCCAGCATGCCACATTAGAACTTGAAAAGGCTAGGGGTTTTCTGTTTGTTTTGTTGTTTGCTGTACTAGGGATTGAAGGCAGAGGACAATTATTAAGCCTAGAGAATGAGACTGCACTCTGAGGTTCATCTTCACCCCTTTTAAATTTCATTTTAAGATGGAATTTTACTGAGTTGCCCAGGCTGGCCTTGAACTTGCAATCCTCTTGCCTGGGCCTCCCTAGAAGCTAGGATTATAGGCATTTTCCATCACACCTGGTGAGGCTAGTTTGCTTTTTTTTTTTTTTTTTTTTAAGTATTGCAAAGAGAACTCTTTTTAACAAAAGGTTTTTCATCAGTGAGGTAAGTTTTTTTTTAAGTAACTTTATTATGAAACACACACACATACAAAAATTAAAACTATTCAAAGAAGAACAATGCCAAGGAAAAAAACTACAATAATATTCAAATACAGTTGAACTCAACCAAAACAAAACTGAAAAGCACTTAAACATTTTTCCATATAACTTAAAAAAGCATCTCAAGCACCAACAAGACACTTGAGGATGTGATTTGTTTCAGAAAGATCCCCAAAAACAACATTGAACAAATAGTGGTCTGGAAAAAACTCCAGTTAGCTAGCAGACTCCACATAAGCCAAGCTTCTCCCTAATTTAAATTTTTATACAGTCATATGACACAAGATGGAAACACAATCCAATAAATATGTTATTAGGCAATTTCATCCATGTGTATCCTTAATTTCACTTTCAGCTTCTCACACTAGAGAAACTATTTGGTATTTACACGTGTCCTATTT
>NW_004624799.1:10009834-10027739 GCF_000247695.1 Heterocephalus glaber | reverse complement strand
TCTTGGTTCTTATTTTTTCCCCCTTCCCCTGCCCTCCCTTCAACCCCTCCATTCCTCCCTATTTACAAAGACTTTGTTTCCAGTTTTTTGCTTTTCTCATATTAATTCCATTCCCTTCTTTCCTTTCCCCTACCCCTCCCACTTCCCCTTCCCCTTTGTCCCTTTTCTTCCTATTTCACATTATGTATTATATATTTTCATCCTTATTTACACTTTTAGTTTCTCACACCAGAGAAACTATTTGTTATTTACACATGTGTGTCCTATTTATTTCACTTAAGAGTATCACATCAGTGTGCATCCATTTAGCTATAAATGCTTCTAATTTCTCATTCTTTATGGCTGAGTAGTACTCTATAAAAACAACACACAAAACTCAATAGCTTTCCTGTACACATACAACAGACTCACTGAAAAAGGAACTGGAGAAACAACTCCCTTCATAATAACATGCAAAAAAAACCCCAAAAAACTAGGAATCAACCTAATGAAAGAAATCAAAGACCTCTACTCTGAAAACTACAGCACTCTGAAAAAAGAGATCAAAGAGGATATCAGAAAACGGAAAGACATCCCTTGCTCCTGGGTAGGAAGAACCAATATAGTGAAAATGGCCATACTTCCAAAACTGCTGTATAGATTCAATGAGATCCCAATTGAAATTCCCGCAGCATATTTCACATGCCTTGAAAAAACAATCCAAAAATTCATTTGGAACATGTAATCAATATTCTTTTTTTTTTTTTTTTTGGTACCGGGGATCGAACTCGGGACCTTGCGCTTGTGAGGCAGGTGCCAGAACCACTGAGCTAAATCCCCGGCCCTAAGAATAGGTTTGTAGTTCCCAAAAACATCAATCTTTGAGATTTGTCAAAATTTGACTTGCCTGGTTATTTCCTGGAAATTCAAACTCAAAGAAGTTGTCTTTTGTGTAAACAGCCTTTTCCTTGGAAATATCTGCCCAGATCAGTAATAATTGTTTAACATTATGAAACAGTAATGGCTACCTGCTGTAGTGATATGAGTTGGAGTAAAAATAAGCTGATCAAAAAACTTCCAAGAAAAATTTTGAGAATGATATGTGTGTAGGGAGCTCTGTAGACATTTAACTATTGCTGAAAATTTAGAAGGCCACATGCATGTGCTGAACTATGCACACATCCAGGAAAAATCTGAGAAAGCTCTCAATTCTCTCCTTTGTCTGACTCAAGGTGTTACAAAGACAGGATGTATAAGCTAAGGCAGAATTACAACCTGCCTGCCTGTATTAGTCAACTTTCTAGCCACTGAGCCACCACACCCAACACCAAAAATTTAAAGAAGGAAAGGTTTAATTTGCACATAGATCATAGTGAGAGGGTGTGGAGGAGTGAACTGCTTAGTTCATGGTGTCCAGAAAGCAGAATAGGGGAAGAGTGCCAGAGATGAAGGAAACAAGAGACCAGGCACACAAGGCCACACCTCCATGACTGATTCAGACACACCTGGAAGTGTTCTTTATCAATCCTGGGGGTGTGTGTGTCCCAAAACCAATCCAGTAGAAACTCCAACCTAACCACCACCTTGCCTGAATGTGGAAGGTGTTTTGCTCCCCCAAACATACAACACTTTTACAAAGGCCAGAACTCTTACTGATACAATATACTTCACAGAACTAGAGAAAACAATCCAAAAATTCATTTGGAAGCAGAAGAAACCTAGAATAGCAAAAGCAATTCTGGGCAACAGAGACATGGCTGGGGATATCACAATCCCCAACTTGAAACTATACTACAAAGCTACTGTGATAAAAACAGCATGGTACTGGCAAAGAAACAGACCTGAGGATCAGTGGAATAGATTAGAAGATGCAGAAACAACTCAAGACATACTTAGCCACCTCATCTTTGACAAAGGAGCCAATCACCCTCATTGGAGAAAAGATAGCCTGTTCAATAAATGGTGTTGGAAAAACTGGATTTCAATCTGCCAAAGATTAAAACTAGACCCATACCTATCACCGTGCACTAAACTAAGATCGAAGTGGATTAAAGAGCTGATTTAAGAGACTCTTTGTCCAATCATTGCCTAACTAAGTGGAGACTTCATTGGCTTTAAGACTTTAAACCAAGTACTCATTTAAGGGATTGTCAAAATAAAATAGTGACAAGGAAAACCATAAATAAAGGATTGTTAAATTTTTTAAAAAAGAAATTCACTAGATTAACAGCAACAGCAAATCCCAAGGAATAGGGGACCTGATTTCTAGAGTTGCCACTCTATTATTTTAAATGTTCAATTTCAACAATAATTACAAGTACTGTACAAGAAAGCAAGAAAGTATGGCAAAAAGAAGAGAAGAAGCAGTCAATAGAAACTCTCAGTAAGAAAGTGCAGATATTGGAATTTATAAGCAAAGATTTATAAATCAAGTGTCTTAGATATTTTTAGGAATCCATGTAGCAAGGATAAAAATGTATGAGAATTATATCTCTCCAGGTAGAGAATACCAATAAACACAAATAAAAATCCCAAGTAAAATATAAATTGTGGACTTTAAAAGAGAAATAAATCAAATTTTAAAATTTAGTAGAGGAACTCAGAAGCAGAGGTGTGCTGGCAGAACAAAGAATCATTGAATTCTTTCTTGAATTCAAGGATACACCAACTGACATTACCAAGTCCAAGTAACAGAAAGATGAAGAAAGAAAAATGAGCTGATCCTTTGGAGAGTGAATGAACACCACCATCTATAAGCCACTGTCAAGCACATCTAACATATTATAGGGATTCCAGAAATAATGGGGAAAGAGACCATTTGAAGAAATAATGGCTAAAATAATTTGATGACAAATATTAATCTACACATTGAAGAAGCTCAATAAATTCAAAGTATGACAAACTCAAAGAGATTCACTGCTAGCCACATCACAATCACACTTTTGAAAGTCCAAAATAAAGGTACATTTTTAAAAACAGAGAGGAAGAAGTAACTCATCATGTTATGGGTTCCTCGATAAGATTAATAGTTGATTTCTTCCCAGAAACAATGGATGCCAGAATGCAGTAGGATGACATATTCAAATTGCTACAAGAAAGGACTGTCAAGCAAGAGTTATATGTCCAGCAAAGATGTTTTGTTTAGCAATGACTTTTTCTTCCTGAGTAATGAGGGAGGGGCCAGCATTTGACAAGTGTAACCTATGGGCCACATAGGTTGTGTTTTCCTTTTCATTCTACTTGGCTCACTAAGTAGAGAGCCTTATTCAGTGTCAAATTATATAAATATAAATCACTAATGCTACACCTTTGGCAATTGCCACCTAGAGTTGCACTTGTGAGAAGCAGCTTGATTTCAAAGTACCACTTTCTTTTCTGAAAATCTGCCATTGTGACTTTCAGTCAGAGACCATGGTGAAGACCACTGATTTATTTCTTTTTCATTGGCATCCATAACAGCCTGGCCCCTCAATGAACTCTGCTTCAGCTGTCCTGGAGGGTGGCTGGCATGTCTCTCTGAGCTATATCCCAGGGCAATTCCTCCTGGGATACTAAGTCTTGAATCAGAGCAGCTCAAATAGCCCATTTAATGGGGTACAAATTTCTCCAACTACTTTCTGGAGACATAGCAATTTAATATAACTTATTTAAATTAAAAAGATCTCTCTTTTTATTCAACAGGATAGACAGCAGGAAGAAAATCCACATATGTGTGTCTCTGAGAATCTAGATGAGTGCTCAGAGTTAACCACTTACTAGTCCAGTTATTTAAATACAAGATAACCAACAATTGTATATTTTCATTAATTTTTGTAAGATAATATACTAGGAAATGTAAAAGTGACAGTTTTATCAAATTTATTCAATACTATAACTGGTTGAAATGACACCTGCCTGAATGACGTTTGGAATAGTCAGTATGTAAACAAACACATTGCTGGAGTGATGCTCAGGATAAATTGTTAAGTGGTTAATTCTTTTCAACTAGAGCAACTCCTGGGCAACCAGGCAAAAGAGGTGGACTTAACAGGGGAGGCAGAGGAAGAAAATATTGTCAGATGAATAAAAGGTAGGCCAAACAAAAAGTGCTTCTTGAATGGCTAGGGAGGAAATAAATACTAGCTAGGAAACAGAAGAACTTAGGCTGTTGGCAGTCATGTGCATAATAAGACTTCCCTTTCCATCCTCATTTAATTGCTCTCTACATGTGAGCAAAGTCACAGAACCAGAGAAATCACTTTTTCACATTCAGCACAACACCCTTGGAGGTTTGTGGCCAGTGATGTTATTTCTGAGAAGGTCTCGGAAGTTACGGGGGAGTCACTTTCCTCCAGTGTCAGCCCCTCCAAGAGGAAGTGTCAAAGCTGTTATTACAGCAGAGAAACTAGTATTGCATAACATAGCCTGTTTGTGAGTGTTTCTCTACTACATGATTATTAACATGTTGTTTTTTTTTAAGCCTTAAAATTAGAATACCGGGCCCAAGTTTATTTACAGTGCAGCATGTGTAGGCTTGAGCCACACAACATGCCCAACAGGAAGCGTGTGTAGGTCATAGCCACCCTCCACACAGAACATCAGCCGTGGTGTGTTTAGACAGGGGAGTTCCCCAAATGAGCACAACATCAACTTTGCCAGTAATTCAGAAATAGCAATCTCTGGAAGCGGTAAAAACGGCAATTGATAAAAGCTTCCCTTGTTAAATTTGGGCCACACATACTCTAAATAAAATATACCATTTAGGAAATGATTTGTGTTGATAAAACTTGATGGAGTTGTTTTTCCAAATGTCTTCTGCCTGCTGGGAATTTCACACTTTGGCAGGCTCTCCTCTGGCCTCCCCAGTTGCCAGTCTCCTTCTATGACCTGACCTCGTGTTGTTTATACGGCTGTTTACACACGTCTTAACAACCTTTGCAAAGGGTCTTTAATGACTTTCACTCCTGGCATGTGCATAGCTCAAGGCACAGCTCCAAAAGTTGCCAGTGCTGTTGTGTTTATTTGTGCAGTACCCACCCCAGCTCCCCCCAGAATCCTCAGAGAGGGCTTAGAAAGCATGTTGCAGGTTATATAACTAGATAAGTTTTAAGAGTCAGGGTGTCATTGTTAGCAAGGAGGTATAGTAAGGCCACCTAAACAGTTACAAACCCATCATGGTAATGGGGGCTCACTTGGCGACCTGAACATTGATATTGTAAGTCTGCATGAGAGCATATCATAGCAAGGTTCAAACACCAGAGATCATCCATTGTGTGATGGAGTGTTTATCCACTACTGTTCTTGAGCCTTGGTTCTCTCATCTATTAAATAGAAAGAATTAATTATATAACTACAGTGATTCAGCCACCTTAAACAGACTGAGCTCAGTGACTCCCCTGTAACCCCAGACAAATGGCTCACATGACTGTACATGAGGAAAGATGGAAAATTTCTTCCTGTAGATGTCTTGAAGAATGACTACTATGGAAGAGCATCTGAATTTAGGCCATATTGATATATTAAAGTGTGACTAGGATAATTTATAATCAAAATATATAATTCAGGACATGTAGATTATCTAGTATGATATTTTAACCTGGACATTGCCAGCTCTTTCTTTCTACTTTACAGAGACAACTCAAATGATGAAGAAGCCAATCGATTATGAAATGAATGGAGCTGAGTCAGAAAAGATGAAGAGCCTCTTAGTGGGCAGAACAGGGATGGGAAGAAAATAACTCAATGTGTGATAGCCTGGGTTCCATTTGCACATAAAAGAGTATGGCCCTAATGTGCAGCACTAATGCAGGAAAAACAGGGCACAGATGAAATTAGCTGTACTCATAACAGCAAAATTCTGATATAAGCCAGATCTGACTTCTAATAGTTTGTTTTGTTAAACAAATTTCTATCTATGTTCATACTTTTTTCTTCTATTATCTTTATCCAGTTTTAGTATTAGCACAATGCTGATTTCCTAAAATGAGGGGAGAAGTGTTCCTTTTTTTTCTGCTTATATGTTTGATATAATGTATCAGTTAAAATGTATATGAGCCTGCTGTTGTTATATAGGTAGGTTTTCAAGCTAGGAATATACTTTCTTTAATAGGTGCTATTCAAATTTTATATTTCTTCCAGAGTTAGTTTCATTAATTTGTACTTCCAAGGTACTTCTTAGAAGTTGTCACATTTATTTCAAAACAAGTTTTTGTAATATGCTTTCTATATCCTTTTAAATTCTGTAAAATCTGTGGTAATGGCTCCTAGATCTTGATACTGTAATTTTAAAAATGTATAATTGATATTGTGTAATAGGAAGTAAAGGTCTAAAGGAGCAGGGGAAGTGGGAGGGGTGGGGGAGAGGCAAGAAGGGAAAAGAAAAAATATCAGAACAGAAAAATATGGAAACAAAGTCTCTGCAAATAGGGAAGGGTGGAGGGGGTGAAGGGAGGGCACAGGATGGGGAAAAAATAAGAATCAAGATACTCATGTAAAGGTACAAGATCCCAATGATGAATGTCACTGTATTTTATACCTAAAATGCACCAATTAACTTAATGGGAAAAAATTTCTGATACCAAAGGATATGCCATTCAGAGATAAAGAAATAAAAATATCAAAAGTGACACCATTTGGCATTAAAATAATGTGAAATACTTCTCATTTTGAAGCAAAAGTAAAACATTTTGGGATCATATGACATTTCAAAAGATAGTCAATGGTTATTGTGGCAAATATATTCACATAGTTGAAAGATTCAGAACTGTTTTAAATATGGAGAAAGTATGTTCAAAGTAAATTACGTAAATGTGGAAATCTCTCCATTCTTCATATCCATTAGTAGAGTACTATCCCCTCTGACAGTTTCTTTCTAAAATTCTTCATGATTTCACAGTAGATGGCCTGAGTTTCCTAAAATGATGATCTGAAGGTTGATAAGACATCCCTTTTATATGGATTTTCTACCAGTCTCTGCACATGTAATTTATTAAATGTCTACTGTTGTACCAGGTCTGAATACCAAAATGAACAGAGCATGACTACAGTACATCTCTGCTTCAAAAAGCTGAAGAAAAGCAATGCTTAGTAATTTTTCAATGCTACAGAAATTATAATAGAAAAGATTAAGTGTCTATTAGCTTTTCTCCTTGATGCATAACCTCTTTTTATATCAATTTGGGGAAGATATGCTTACATGCACTCTGAATATTTTGTGGATGATGAATATAGTTTTCTTTAAAAGATTTTTTGTTAACACATTTATTACTTCTTGAAGAATGCTTTATCACTGCTGTGGACCAATGACTGCTGTGTATATTCCAGGTTCATCTCTCTTTTCAAATTGGGAGTTTTATTGCAGCTTAACTGTCATTGCCTCGTCATTATACATGAGAAGTTAAGACGGCAGATATAATCTCTCTGGACCACAAAGGATCACACTCAGATGTTATGGAAAAGACTTCACAATGTACCCTAGGTATGGGAGAAAATGTAGAAGGGATGTGTGTGTGAGTGTGTATGTGTGCACATGCACACGTGTTTGTGTGTATCATTAACTTTGTGGACAAGTAAGTTAAAAAGATTTGAGCGGTTAGACAAAATATAAAAGAAGAAAGGAAGATTTATTGGAGAGTAAAAGATTTCACTGGAAACAAGTGAAAAACATGAGAGAAAATACCAATGCAGAAGAATAACTGATGAGTCTAACACTTGAAGAACAGGATTTCCAAAAGAGAAATGGGAAAATGGAGAGGGAAAGTTTGAGGTCAATTTCTTCATCTCTATTTCATGAACTTTAAGTTTTCAAGTAAAAAAATTCTATATAACAGCTACCTCTTAAAGTCTGTTTTTCTCTCTGTCAATTCACTGTCCCTCAAAGATAAAAGCTTTTGTATTCTTTTAAAATACTTGAGCTTCCTTAGAAAATTAGTCAAACTACTTTATCAGTCAGCAAGAAGTCAGGACCATAAGATTTAGGAACCATCCTATTGACCTCAGGAAGATGGTCCATTGAAGCTTTTATCATTAAGTTGAAGCTATTCCCTCTTATGACAATTATTTGTGGACTTATATTTCATACCCATCATCAGCAAAAGGGGTGAAATTTTAAGTGGCACTAAATTAAAGAACAAATGTCTCAGTGCATGTCTCACTCCACTTAAGGACCCCTTAGCTATTGGTAAAATCAGAATTATCTGACTAATTTCTTAATTTTGAGTTATGAAATCATATGACAGCTATTTACAAAATACTGTGGTCAGAAAAAGAATTAAATTATACTTATAAAATTAAAATGACTTTCATTACAGGTAATGGGGAAAAATAAGAATTAAGATACATCATGTACAGGTACATGCACCCAATGATAAATGTAAATTATTATACACCTAAAAAATACCAATAAAAGAATTAAATTTTTAAAAAATGACTTTCATTGCAGAAAGTTTTCATAGATTTACCTAAATGAAAGCAATTATCTGTTACAAATAAAAGAATTTGGATTATGGTAAAGAGACAATGTTGGCTTATTCCACTCCTGTCTTCTGGATAGACAGTGGGAAGACTCTTTTCTTTGCTCCACCTTTAAAATAATGTTAAGTTTTAAATCAAGTGAGACCTTGAACCTGAAAGTACTTTGAAAAATAGAAAAAACAAAAAAACAAAAAAACAAAGGGATCTAACAATTTGGCCAAATAGAAATCCAGTTGTCATCATTATGGAAGACTTTAGAAGGCCAGTGGTTTTTATATTTTTATAAACTACAGGTATTCAACGTGTTTCTCTCTAAACTTTTATAGTATTCTCATAGCTTTGGCAAATGCAGAACAATATTAAAAAATAAATGTTAAAATAATGCATCAAAAAAAAAAGAAAACTAGAAAGCACTATTGTAAGCTTAGCCACCTCTGCTCATTAGTCATAATTGTTATTAATGAACCAATTTGTATGTATGTCATATTGAACCTGCATTTTTCTTAGTGTTCTTCTCATTTAACCCCCACAGTAGCTCTACATAGTCTCCATGGTTTTGTCCATTTCACATATAAGTTGATTTAGGATTAGTGAATATCAGGAACTCAGCAATATAAGAGGTTGAGAGTGGTTTAGTACTATGGTGTCTGATTCCAAAGTCTCTGTTAGTTTGCTATCAGGGTTAGGAGATTCTAGACATGTGTCTTTTTTGCCCCTTTGCCAATCTTCTTTACCATTAGTATATTTTTAGTGTTAGTTGTCAATCTATTTTTCTTCAGTGATTATGGTGCTCAGTCACAGTGATGTAAAGCAATCAAAGGTACAAATAACTAGAGTATAGTCTGCTAAGTGTTTTGACTGGAGTTGGCTTCTTGGACTGGCAACGAATGCAATCACTTGATACCCTGCACCTGGAAGAAACCCATGCTTAGTTTAATGCTCTATTGTTGCTTCTTTGAAATTCTTTTTAAAAAATGAACAAGGAAACCTACCTTCTTATTTTGTTCTGACCCCCACAAACGATGTGGCAGGACCTGGTTTTGACAGAAATGCAAGTGATATATTATGAGGGGGTGGTGGTGGTGAAGAAGGTTAGAGAAATGTTCTTGGAAATTCTTGAGTTTAACCTTGAAGTGTAAGAATAATTTAACAAGGAAGAACAGCAGGTTGAATTTCCACCAAGAGCCAGGACAAGAGGTCTAGTCTAGAGAGAAAAAGTGTTGAACCTGATTAGAATCAATGCATTTCCTAACAAGAGAAAGGACTTGGGAAGCTGCGCTGGGCTGGGGAAGACGAGGCAGCTCATCTGCATAGTTCACTGGTAAGAACAAATGACAAAGTGGGCTAGGGAGACTCCCCCTTCAGGAGCCACACTGGATTCCAAGGCAAAAACTGATGGCAACATGGCTATATCTCTTCTGTGTATGTGTCTCTCATCCACCCTGGAACAGAATAACGTTGACTTTAGTTAGGTCCTCAGGCTCCAGTGTTAAAAACCATAGGATGAAAGAAAACAAGGGTTCAGTTGTCTTCAGGCACTATTCTAAGTACCTACTTGTACTAAACTATTTAATTTCCCAATTACTCTATGAGACTGTACTGTACTGTGGTCTGTACTGTACAGCCAGGCACTGTAGAACATAGCAATTTTCATCAGTTTACAGATGAGGAAATCAAAGTACAAAGAGGTTTAAAGACTTTCCAACACTACACAGCACACAAATGGCAGGGGTGAGATTTGAATTCAAGTTGTCTGTCTTCATAGGTTTTGCTCATAGCCACTTCAGTGTATTGAATACTAGGAATTCTTTTTAAAATCCACTGGGCTCTTATGGCTTATGAAAGAGATAGGTCCTGGTCTGAACTCACTACCTCTTCA
This sequence comes from Heterocephalus glaber, assembly GCF_000247695.1. The sequence continues at coordinate 10,017,430 of NW_004624799.1, read as the reverse complement.
GATATGTTTCTCTCATGTATTCTGTCTTTAAGATGTGGAAACAGTCCACATTCCCTTCTACTGCAGAGGACTGTATTTTCCAAAGACAGACACCACAATATGTCCCAAGCTACAGGAACTTCCTTTTTTTTTTTTGGTACCGGGGATCTAACTCGGGTCCGTGAGCTTGCAAAGCAGGCAGTGAAACCACTGAGCTAAATCCCTGGCCCAACAGGAACTGTTTGATTATCCTCTGGTGCCGACATGAAGTATATGTCTTCTTCTCCCCTGAGTGTGGATGGCAATATAGTTACAGCAGAAGTGATGCTACCAGACTCACAGAGAAAGGTCACCAAGAGCAATACAGCTTCCACCTGGTTCTCCTGGGATGCTAACTCAAAATCCAGTTACTATGTGGTGAGGAAAGAGAGAGACCACATGGAGATGTCTTTTATAGCCAGGTATTGATGTCCACAGCTAAGCTAAGGACCAAGTTAACAGCTAGCATCACTCTCCACTCAAGGCCTCTGAGATGACTCAAGCCTGAGCCATCAGTTTGACTGCAACTATGGAAGAAACTCTGAGCAAGGATTGCCTTACCAAGCCCACTTAGCCCAGGATACTGTGACAGTTAATCATCAAATGATTGTTGTTATCTTGAGATATTAAGTTGTGGTTTAAAAGTTCTCTTTCTACTACTCATTGCTATGGTATGCCCCAGTGGCTGGACCAAAATATAAATCCATGTCTGTTTGGCACCAAAGTCAACGTTATTCTGATCCAGGGTAGATGAGAGATACATACACAGAAAAGAGACAAGAAGTTGAGAAAGGAGTTCCATTTCTGCTCTGCAGTCTTTAGGAGAACACTGGTGAACTAAGAAGAGCTCAGGTGAGAGAGAAAAGGAAATGAAGTCATTACATAGCAATGGATAATTGGAAGAGGACTTTTGTTCCTCCTGCTGTTCTGTCTGTATTGCTTTCACTTTCCTCTTTCTCTATACAATGTTCCTACACAAACAGATATCAAGAAAGCCTTCCTGACTACATCCACAGTCGCTCTCCACTCATGCTAGGTCATGTTATTATGTATTCTGTGTGACAATATAACTTCTTTGGACCAGGGGCCATCAAAAGTTTTCTGATTTTATTGCCAATAATCCCTCTCTCAGACATTGCCAATATTAGTGGTTTCTATTTATATCAGATAAATTTTGGGTTTAGAAAGAATATATAACTAAATTCTATATGTTTTTGGTACATGTCTTATACCTTTGAGCTTGTCTCATAAATCTTGGAATATATTTCTGAGTGAATAAATGCATTCCAAATTCATCCACACTGGACCAAGAATATTACCATAAAAGGAAGAACCCTGGCAAGAAACTACATACAATTTGGGTATGACCCCAAGTTGTAGCTGTAATGTTGAAATTGGATTCCTCAAGTGCCAGTGGCAAAGACAAACTGTATGGAGAACAAATGCATGCTGTTTGTAAACAGAGTTTGTAAAGATAAACTTGTTCATCTCCCATATGTGTTTTCCAGCTGGATCTCATAAGCAATTTCCCCAGGATTCAGCCTTCAGTGTGCTGAGGAGTCCCCCCTGCAGATTAAGCCTTGCTGCGTTAATGCTTAGTATACCTCTAGATTAGGTTACAATGTGGAGGTTCCACATGCTGCTTGGAGGGGGGTGGCCTGGAAAAGGAGCAATCACAGCAATCCTTACATCCCCTTGTTCAGTTTCTTGCCTCCTACTGAGGGTTATTTCAGGCACTTCTGAACATAACTACAAAAGTGGCCTGTAGATTCATTACTCTGCCTCTGTTCTGGGCAAGCAGTGAAACAATTTCCCAAATGCCAAGTTATATCACTACCTGTACAAAAGTTACACACTCTTAGTTAAAGTAAGCAAAATCGAACAGATTTTGACTCAGAGAAGTAACAGTAGGTCAATAGAAAGATTAACAACCTTTGACCAATACCAAACTTCTGCAGCTTGTCTTGTCACCATCTGGGAATTAAGACATGTCTGGGTGTGAAAAGGGTGTTCATCTGGAAAGTTAGTGTTCTCTATAATTTGATATAGTTGTAAGACTAAGTTACTGGGCAGCACCAAAAGCAAATGAAGTACCTCCTTAGATACTAGCTATAGAAATAGCTTCTGTAATACTTAAGGTGATCAGCCATCCTAGTTTGTCTAGAACTGAATGTTTCCTGGGATGTAGAATATTCAGTGGTAGAAATAGGAAAGTCCTAAGAAAGACAAGGAAGAGTTGGTCATCTGGATAATTACTGCTGATTTTACAAAGTTATGTAAGAGAAGTTAATGTTCAGGTATCAAAGTTTTTCCAGAATGTTTGTTTGAACACTATATACCAACTCTGGCATATTTATATGACTATTTCTCATCTTCATGCATTTCTATCTCAGTAGACACACTGCTGTTACATTAAACCAATTGACCTTGTTGATATTCAGCTGTTTACACACACACACACAACACCATCATTACCAAACAACCCCAACCTTTTTAATGGTCCAAATTATTTTTATTTACATTGATTTTCTTAGGCTCTGTGTTGGACAATTTATGTGTATTAATTTACTCAATTATCCTAACAACCTTTTAGAGTATTGTTACACCCTTTGGTAAGAGCAGAGGCTAATAGGTTAACAACTATGACATACTGACTAAGAACAAATTACATACTGTATTTTCATTACCCACTGAAGACCAAGAGTCTCCAATTCTTATCACAAACTTACAAGATAAGGATAATTGTTCTCATTTTATAGACTAATAAAATGAGGTGCATTGAGGTTATATGATGTACTCAAGGCTATATCATGTGGCTCTCTTTGAACACATTATCTTATTTCATGTTTTCCTACATCAAGCTAATTTTTTTTCTAAGAGTATTCTGGCTTTAGAGACAACTTTGCTCTCCATTCATTTAATTAAATACATTTTCAAGATTTCATTGTGAAAAAATTCAGTCACATAGAAGAACTGAATTATACAGTGACAATCTATATTTCCATGGTTTAAATTCTATAATTAACATTTTTATTATATTTGCTTTATTTCATATCTAACCACCAAGCCGTCTTATTTTTTTGATGCATTTTGAAGTGTGTTGCAGTCAGAAACACCTTTATGTGCTGGTTATTGAAATAGCTTCTACATTACCTAACATGATCAGCCATCCTAATTTGCAGATCTCCTATATGTGTCAGTAACAAGAATTCATCATTGGTTTACAGGCTTTTTCAAAAGTTAAAATTTACATATAAGTAAACATTTTTTAAACATAATCCAATGCCAGTTTTAAAAAATAGTAGATATTTGCAATATATAATGAATAAATTTATCCTGGGAGTTGGTACATGTATATATTGTATGTGAATCCTCTTTACTCCTTCTTCCCTTTCTCCCTCTTCCCAACCCCTCAATCTCTAGGTTCCCTTCCCATTTGCAAAAGGCCTACCTCCCTGTTTTCTCTTGTCTTTTATTTTTTTAAATTTTATTTACTTTTTGGTACCAGGGATCGAACTCAGGACCTTGAGCTTGCGAGTCAGGTGGCGACACCACTGAGCTAAATCCCTGGCCCTCTTGTTTTTTATTTTGCTCTTTAAATTATTTATAATTTGAGTTTCTTATATAAGAGAAACCAAGTGATATTTAAGCTTCTGATAAACACCTAAACATTAAATCTTCTGTTTAATGATGCCTGACAGATGTATATACCTGTTTAATAAGACAAACTTCATCATTTCCATCATTCCAGGAGGATTAAACTCCTCTCTACTTATCCCTTACCTCTTCTTACACCTCCAGAGGCAACTAATGCTCTGATTTTGTTCATCATATTGCCTTCATCTGTTTTCAAATATTATATAAATGGAATCATAAAGAACTAGTTAGGGTAAAACATTTCACTCAACAAATATTTTTGGAGATCCAGTTACATTTTTGCAAAAATTCAGCAGTTGCTACTTTCTTTTTTAAAAAAATTAATTTTATAATACATTTTAGGTATACAGTATAATGACATTGATCATTGGAGACTTGTACATTTACATAATATATCTTGATACTTATTTTTCCCCATTCCACTGCCCTCCCTTCAACTCCTCCATCTTTCCCTATTTACAAAGACTTTGTTCCCATTTTTATATTTTCTCATACTAATTGCATTCCCTACTTACCTTTCACCTACCCCTCCCACTTCCCCTTCCCCTTTGCCCCTTTTCTTCCCATTTCACATAAACTATTATAGATTTTGATCCTTATTTAAACTTTCAGATTCTCACACCAGAGAAACTATTTGGTATTTACACATGTGTGTCCTATTTATTTCACTTAAGAGTATGGCCTCAATAAGCATCCATTTAGCTATAAATGCCTCCAATTTCTCATTTTTTATGGCTGAGTAGTACTCCATTTTATTTTTTAAAATCCCACATTTTTTAATCCAGTCTCCAATTGATGGGCAATTGGGCTGCTTCCAGGTTTTAGCTATTACAAACTGTGCTGCTATGAACATGGATACACATATATCTCTGTGGTATGATGTTTTTAATTCTTTTTGGAAGATACACAGAAGGGGAATAGCTGGGTCAAATGGAACCTTCAGTCCTAGTTCTTTGAGGTATCTCCATACTGATTTCCACAGTGATTGCACCAGTCTACACCCCCACCAACAGTGGAGAGGGGTTCCTTTTTCCTCACAGTGCTGCCAGCATTTGTTATTGGTTGATTTCATGATAGCAGCCATTCTTTCTGGGGTGAGGTGGAATCTCAGCATTGTTTTAATTTCCATCTCTCCAATGACCACTGATGTTGAACATTTTTTCACGTTTATTTGCTATTTCTACTTCTTCATCTGAGAAATGTCTGCTTATTTCAGATGACCATTTTTGAATTGGATCTTTGAAATTGGGAAGTCTTATTTTTTTAAAGTTCTTTATATATTCTAGATAGTAGATGTTTGTCTGAAAAGCAACTGGTAAAATATTTTGCCATATTGTTCATTGTCTCTTCAATCTGTTGGTGGTTTTACTTGATGTGCAAGAAGCTTTTTAATAAGAAGAGATTCTACTTGTTTATTCTTTGTGGTAGTTCCCATTGCAACTGAAGTTGTGTTCATGAAATCGTTTCCTAAGCCAAACACTTCAAGTGTTCTACCTCATCTCTCTTCCAGCCAGTTTAGTATTTCTGTTTTAATATTTAGATAATTTATCCTTTTCAATTTTATTTAGTACATGGCAAAAGGTACAGGTCTAGTTTTAATCTTTGGCAAGTTGAAACCCAATTTTTCCAGCACCATTTATTAAAGAGGCTATCTTTCCTCCAGTGAGGATGTTTGACTGCTTTGTTGAAAATGAGGTTGCTGAGTGTGTCTGGAATTGTTTCTGCAGGTCTGGTTCTCAGGCCTATTTCTTTGCCAGTACCATGCTGTTTTTATCACAGTAGTTTTGTACTACAGTTTCAAGTTGGGGATTGTGATACCTCCTACCTTGTCTTTGTTGCCTAGAGTTGCTTTTGCTATTCTATGTCTCTTCTGGTTCCAAATGAATTTTTGGTTTGTTTTCTCAAGTTTTGTGAAGTATGCTATTGGAATTTCAATTGGGATTGGATTGAATCTACACAGCAGTTTTGGAAGTATAGCAATTTTCACTATATTGGTTCTTCCTATCCTGGAGCAAGGGATGTCTTTACATTTTGTGATATCCTCTTTGATGTCTTTTTTCAGAGTGCTGCAGTTATCACAGTACAAGTATTTCATTTCTTTTGTTAGACTGATTCCTAGGTATTTCATTTTTTTGGATGCTATTGTGAAAGGAGTTGTTTCTCCAGTTTCTCAGGCAGTCTATTGTTTGTGTACAAGAAGGCTATTCATTTTTGTGTGTTGACCTTGTATCCAGCTACTCTACTGAATTTGGTTATTAAGTCTAGAAGACTTTTGGTGGAGTTCTTGGGGTCTTCTATATTCAGTACCATGTCATCTGCAAATAATGACAATTTGACTTCTTTGTTTCCTATCTTTTTTCCTTTTATTTCTTTTTCTTGTCTAATTTCTTGTCTTGGCTATATTTCCAAAACTATATAGAAAAAGAGTGGTGATAGTGGGCATCCTTGTCTTATTTCTGATTTTACCTGAAGGATTTCAGTTTTTGACCATTTAGTATGATATTGGATGTTGGTTTTTCATAGATGACTTCAATCAGGTTGAGGTAGAAACTGTCTCTTCCAATTTTCTGCAGGATTTTTATCATTAATTGGTATTGGATTTTGTCCAATTATTTTTCTGCATCTATTGAGATGACCATATGATTTTTGTCATTGGCTCTGTTAATATAATGTATTTACATTCATTGAGTTACATATATTGAAAAATTCCTGCCTCCCTGCAATGAATTCCATTTGGTCAGGGGGTATGATCTTGATGATCTTCTGCATTCTGTTTGACAGCATCTTATTGAGGATTTTTGCATTTATGTTCATTAGGGAGATTGGTTTATCATTCTCTTTTTTGGTTGGGTCTTTCTCTGTTTTGGGCATCAAGGTGATGCTTGCTTCCAGGAATGAATTTGTGGGTCTTGCTTCCCTTTCAATTTCACTGAACAGTCTAAACAGTAGTGGTGATAGTTCCTCTCTGAATGTCTTGTTGAATTCACCTGTGAAGCCATCATGGCCCAGGCTTTTCTTGGTAAGTTTTTAATTACATTTTCAATTTTGTTGATTGATATTGGGTTGTTTAGAATTTTTAGGTCTATTTTGTCCAATTTTGGTAATTCATAGCTTTCTAGGAATCTGTCCATTTCTTTTGTGTTTTCCATCTTATTGGCATATAGCTTCTCAAAGTAGATACTGATGATCCTTTGGATTTCTGCTGTGTGCTGTAATTTTATCCTTTTCAGTCCTAATGGCATGGACCTGGGACTTTTCTTATTTTTTTCTGATAATATTGGCTAAGGGTTTGTCAATTTTGTTTATTCTTTCAAAGAACCAACTCTTGGCTTCATTGATTTTTTTTGTATCATTCTCCATTGTATTGATTTCTGTTCTGATCTTTGTAATTTCCTCCCTTGTAAGAGCTTTGGGTATGTCCTGCTCTTCTTTTTCTAGAAGTTTGAAGTTCAGCATCAGGTTGTTTAATTGGGCTTGCTCTGTTTTCCTAAAATGAGTATTCAGTGCTATGAATTTCCCTCGCAAGACTGCTTTCGTTGTGTCCCATAGATTCTGATATATTGTACTGTCATTGTCATTGTCATTTAATTGAAGGAACTGTCTTCTTTCTTCTTTAATTTCCTCTGTGACCCATTGGTTATTCAGAAGTTTGTTGTTCAATTTCCATGTGTTTATGAAATTCTTGAAGTTTCTTTAGGTATTGATCTCTAATTTCATTACACTATGATCTTATAATATACAGGGGATAATTCCTTTGCACTTACTTAAACATCATCTATGAGTGAGTATGTGGTCTATTTTGGAGAATGACCCATGTGCAGCTGAAGAGAATGTGTATTCTGATTTTGTGGGGTGGAACACTCTGTAAACATCTGTTAAGTTTATTTGTTCAAGAGTTTGATTGTGTTCTAGTATTGTGTT
>NW_004624799.1:9974004-9985006 GCF_000247695.1 Heterocephalus glaber | reverse complement strand
AAAAATAATAATAAAAAAATAAAAAGTGTTTACTTATGCCTATGTCTTCAAGAGTTTTACACATTTTATCTTCTAGAAGATTAAATGTTTCTGTTTTAATGTCCAGGTCCTTGATCCATTTTAATTTTAGTGTAGTACATAGTAAGAGATAAGAGTCAAATTCAGTCTTCTGCATATACATACACCAGTTTTCTCAAGACCATTTGTTAAAGAGGTGTTCTTTCCTCTACTGTATGTTTTTTGATCACTTTGTCAACGACCAGATGACTGAATGTACCTGGGGTGTTTGTGCATCCTCTATTTCATTGATCTACTTGTCAGTTTTTGTGCCAGTAACAAATTGTTTCCATCATCAAATTTTGGGAATAAAACTTGAAATCCAGACTGTGATGCCTCCTGCTTTATTCTTGGTACCCAAGATTATTTTTGTTATTCTGGGTCACTTCCATAAAAATTTTAGGGTTGTTTTCTCTATTTCCATGAGCAATACTGTTGGTATTTCAATTGGAGTTGCAGTACATTTATATATAGTTTCAGTAGCATGGCCATTTTTGTCTATCAATAACAGGATATCTTTCTATTTTCTTATTTCTCCTTCTATCTTCTCTTTCAGAATACTGTAGTTTTTATTGTAGAGATCTTTCACTTCCTTGATTAGGTTAATGCCTATGTATTTAACTTTTCTTAAGACTACTGTGAATGGTATTGGTTTTCTAATTTTTTTCAGTGGGATCATTGTTGATGTACAAGAGTGCTGTTATTTTTTTGCTTTGATAATTATTGTGCTACCTTGATATATTTTATTATTAGTTCTAGGAGCAGCTAGTAGAATTTTGGGGGTCTTTTATGTAAATGATCTTGTTTTCTGTAAATAATAATAGTTTGATTTCATCCTTTTCTACATGGATCCCTTTTATTACTTCCTTTTGCCTGATTGCTCTCACTAAACTTTTGAGTGCTTATTGAGCAGGATAGGTGATAGTAAACATCCTTGTCTTGCCCTCACTTTAGAGGAAAAGCATTCAGGTTTTTACCATTTAATATGATATTGGCAGTAGTTTTGTCATAAATGGGTTTATCACATTGAGATAAAATTCTTCTATATCTATATTCTTCAGGGTTTTTATCATGAAGAGGTATTGGATTTCATCAAAAGCTTTTTCTTCATGTATTTAGATGATCATGTGATTATTTTCCTTCCTTCTGTTTGTGTGATGCATTATATTTATTGATTTGCCTATGTTGAATCATCCTTGCAACCATGGGATAAAGCCTCCTTGGCCATGATGCATGATCTTTTTTATGATTTGTCACACTCTGTCTGCCAGTATCTTATTGCATTTATGTTCATTAAACAAACTGGCCTGTAGTTTTCTTTTTTAGTTGGGATTTTGTTTGGCTTTTGAATCAAAGTAATGCTAGCTTCCAGAAATAAGTTTGAAAGTACAACTTTCCTTTCAATTTCATTAAAGACTTTGAGGAGTATTTGGCATTAGATGTTTCCTGACTTTCTTTTTTAAAAAAACTAATTTATTGGTACATTTTAGGTATACAATATAATGACATTCATTTGGAAATTTGCACCTTTACATAATCTCTCTTGGTTATTATTTTTCCCCATTCCCCTGCCCTCCTTTCAACCCCTCCATACTTCCCTATTTACAAAGACTTTCTTTCATTTTTCCATTTTCTCATATTAATTCCATTTCCCTTCTTTCCTTTCCCTTACCCCTACCTCTCCCACTTCCCCTTCTCCTTTGCCCCTTTTCTTCCTATTTCACAGTATCTGTTATACCTTTTAATCCTTATTTACACTTTCAGTTTCTCACACTAGAGAAACTATTCGGTATTTATACATGTGTGTCCTATTTATTTCATTTGAGTATTGCCTCAATGTGCATCCATTTAGCTATAAATGTCTCTAATTTCTCATTTTTTATGGCTGAGTACTACTCCATTTAAAAGAAAAACACATTTTCTTTATCCAGTCTCCAGTTGATGGACAATTGGGCTGCTTCCAAGTTTTAGCTATTATAAATTGTGCTGCCATGACTTTTTCTTTTTGTTGGGTTCTCCCCCTTTGCTTTTAATTTCTTGTCATGCCCAATGGATTCATTCTGCTGGGCTTCCTCATTGTCTTTTCCCAGGATATAGTTTAAAAGGTTTTGGAGTGCTGGCTTGGTATTCATGAATTTCCTGAGGTGCTTTTTGTCATGAAAATGTCTTATTTCTCCATCAATTTTGAAAGATCATTTTGCAGGTACATCAATCTGGGTTGGAGGCCACTTTCCTTTAGGGCTTGAAATACATCACTCCTAGCTCTTCTTGCCTTGTGGGTTTCTGTCAAGAAGTCTGCTGTGATCTTTGAATGTGATTTCTTTTTTTCTCTAACTGCTTGTAGAATTTTGTTCTTTTGTTGGGTTTCTGGAATCTTAACTATTATATGCTTATGTGTACATTTTTTTTTATCAAGGCTAGTTGGAGTCCTATATGCCTCATTTATCTTTATGTCAAATTCTTTCCCCCTGCTTGGGTAGTTTTCTGCCATCACTTCTGTGAACAGTTTTTTTAATGTTGCCTGCACTCTCTCCTGTTTCTTCATTGACTCAGATCAGTCTTATGTTATTCTTTGCATTGTCTAGCAGCTGCTGGATTGATTTCTCATGGTCCCTTATTATTTTCAAGCAATTTTTCTTTTCCTGGTCACTAATTACAGTCTTATCTTCTATATCTGAAATTCTGTCCTCACATTGGCTCATGCTGCTGAGTAACCTTTCAATGGAGCTTTTAATCTCCTGGAAATCTGTTTACAACTGTTTTATGGATTCCATTTGTTTCCTATGTTGGGATTCCATCATTTTTCTCAGTTCTTCTATTTTTTTCTTTCTGTGTCCTCTCCAGATTTATTAATCATGTCTTGCACTATAGGCACAATCTCTGCTGTTATCTGAGAAATTATTTCTGATTTTATTTTTTCCAGATCTTCTTTTGTTGTCAGATCAGGAAGTCCAGGTGGTTGAGTATCAGAGTGTTCCCTCTCATTTCCCTTTGGGGTTGTTTTAGGTGATCCGGAGGTCTGGTTTTGAGACTTGTTTATGTGTCTTCTCATTTCTATGTGGGAGGAGGTGTGTGTGGTGCTGATGCCTTCATAATTCTTGTCGTTGGCACTGGGGGCAGCTCTGCTCCTTGGCACTGGGGGAAGTGATATGGCAGTCTGGAAGGCTCACCTCCTTGGCCTTTCCTGACATTCTTGTAGAACTTGATTCCACTAAGATTTGGGCTTTTCTTAGCTGGTAGGTTTTTATTACTGCTTATATTTCATTGCCTGTTATTAGACCAGCAGGGTTTATATATATTCTTCTCCTTTCTCATTTCTCCTTCTAGGACTCCCATTATATGTGCATTGATGTGTTTGATGATGTTTTGTGAGTCTCTGAAGCACCATTATTTTTTCCCTTTTGTTTTTAAGAGTGTGGAGTCTTAATTGAGCTAAAGAAGTCCTACTCTTATCCATGAGGGAGACATTCCAATACCCCAAGTAGATGCCTGAAGCCAAAAATGACAAATCCTATATGTACCCCATTTATACAGTTTTTTTCTTGTTCATATATACCTATGACAAACTTCAATTTATAAGTTAGGCACAGGAAAAGATTAACAATATTTAATAATAAAACCATTATAACAATATACTGTAATAAAATTGCCAGTATCATTGCTTTTACACTTTTGGGGCATTGCCTACTAAAATAGGTTTACTTGAATACAAGCATTGTGATACTGCTCTAACTGATGTGATAGAGATGGCTAATGACTAATGGGGTTGGGCACTATGGGCAATGCAGATACACTTGATAAAGAAGGACTGATCACATTTCAAGCAGGTTGGAGCCTGACAGCTTAACATTTCATTATGTTACCTATAATACCATTTGTTTTAAAATTTATGAATTTTTTGTTTGTGGAATTCTCCACTTAATATTTTTAGACTGAGGTCAACCATGGAAGATTGAAACCATTGAAAGTGAAACTGCAAATAAGAGAACAAATACTATATCTTAAAGTATACTAAATTCATAATCCTGCCAATACAAATCTGATATTGAGTTTCTGTATTGAATTTCTTATTTGAGTTTTTATATTTTAAAAGTCTATAATTTCTATTTGATTTTTAAATTTCTATCTAAATTCTCTGTTTAGTGTCACATTGTTTTCAGTTTTTCATTTTATTCTTTCGGCTTAGTATCTTTTGTTTTTTGGACATATTTTAAATAGCTGACAAAATCTTTGTCTAGTAAGTCTCACATGCAATTTTTATCTTCTTTAATTTATACCGTTTGGTTTCCTTATGTTATCTCTTGTATCAGTTTGTGTTCCCTTTCATTTTCACTCTAATTTGTTTTCATCTTTGTTTCAGATCTTCAGGTTAAAAAAATCAGACCTCTTGACCTTCTCAAGGTCTCCAATCTGAAACCAGGGCCTGTCATATTAATGTTACCGGTCATTCTTTCTGACCTTATTCATGCTTTTGATACCCTGGATTGTAAGTGTAATGACCATGCTTGCTCATTTTTAATGTTATCTACACCCTCTCCATTTATTTATTCATTTCTGACTTTCAGATGCCTCTAGTTCTTTCTAATTTATATGAAAGAGCTATTATTTGCCCTTAATAATTTTTCATCAGAAAGGACAGTCTCATGCCTTAATGAAAAGGTCTCTTTCTGTATGATATTTTCTTATTTTCCTTTCCAAAATATCTTTTTTATTTCACAAGTATAAAATTAGGAGCAAAAATACTTGCATTCTTCTGTGGCAATTACTACTCATGCTTATGTTCTTGCTGCTGAAAAACACCATTTTGAATGCTTTCAATTTCTCACTGCATTGTTAGTGCACAACAATTGCATGTTTGGGGAGTAAATATGCAAACTGAAAACCAATAACATGTAAAGATCTATTTCAGGAACTGGTTTATTTAAAACTTAGCAACAAAATTCCAACTAGCAAGACATTTCCCCCTCTACATTTTCTCTGAATTTGAAGATGTGTCATATAACACACATCTGAGATAATGTGGGGGCAGCCTGGGAATGGTAACTGTGTGTTCCTAAAACAACAAAAATGTCATATAGCACTTTGGTTTAGATAAGTGAACATTTGGGCTAAAGACCAAATGTAGGCAGAGGATACTAAAGTTCCAACTAATTAGGGACTTATCATTTGAAAAGTTACATAGTCCTGTATCACTGAAGCAACAGCATTAAAAAAGAAAAAAAAAACTACAAAAAACTTCTGGGAGCCATTTTACTTTCATTTCACAATCTTCTGATGACAGAATAAGAAGTATGATTAGTAGCATGCTTCTTGAAATATCACCACCCTTTCCATTTTAGTGACAGAACAGAAAGAACATAAAGGAACAAATGTTTTAGAGGAAAAGAAACATTCCAAAAAATTTAACTGCCTATGACTTTCAATGGATTTAACACTAATTAGATTAAGCTCCAATTACATAAAATTAAACCTTATAGATGATAAAAGCAAATAATATCTAGTGATTATTAAGACCCCTCAAAATATTCAAAACACATATAATTCATTTGTTTCTGTCAGTATACAGATTTTCTTAATTGTCACAGGAAATCAGAATTTGAGCTATGAACATGGGATATACTTTCAAATATTAGGGCATCTTTTAATTTCTGAGTGTGTTATGCAGGAATGGAAGATCACTCAAATTCTATTGTCTCCTTTTATTTAAGATATGTTATAGTCTTCTCCAATGTGTAAAGTACTGATGTATATTTTGAGAACATGTACACACATATATAAATCATTTAGAAGCACACAATCTAAAGTGTGAAATATGAGCACTTAGGTACAGAAATGCAAGATAAAGATTATTCAGGGATTCACTGGTCAGGAGGATTTCATGATGAATATGTTACTTGAAAAGTTTCTGTATCTAGAGGTGATCAGGTGGCAATGACATAAGCCAAAATTGGAGTCTGAGAGTCCATAATCAGTGGGAGAGGTATGACCCCCCCCTTGCCATACTAAAGAGCTTGGGTAGTGGAGTTGTGGTAAGGGGACATCTATTCAGCTATGTTACAGTTACAAATCAGACAGATCAGTTATGCTTTATGTTTCAGGGGCAATGGCAGCAGCTGTATCACTGCCATAGCCATTTTTTTTTCCAGGGTGCTGCTGCAAATGATTCATTGCTTCTCAACCATCTGCTGTGCCTATCTCCTGGCTCTTTGTATGCCTCACTGCCTGTACTCTCTGGCCTCATTTAGCTTCCTACTTCACCTCTCCCAGCTCATTTGATGATTCAAAGGTATATAGTTTAAACCTCTCGTGTAACTGAAATGCTTTAACTTCATTTGACAAACAGAAAAATTTGAGGCTGTTCTCAAGATCACATGACATAACAAGATTGAAACAAATAAAAAATAGATAATAGAAAACAAGGAGATAGATCTCTTGCTAAGTCTTTTGAAAAAGGGAAGGGGACCAAAGGACGGAATGAAGGGGAGGGAGAGAAAGGAAATTAAGATGTGTTATGTGCATGTATCAACTAACCATGCTAAAAGAAATAACTATGTACTGCAAATACGTACTAACAAAAAATATCAGGACTAAATAATAAATTTAGTCCTATTTATTTATTACTAAATAATAAGAAAATAAAACAAGGAAAGAGAAAATAAAAGTTAAATTGTGACTACTAAGAGTAGGTTTTGATTTGGCTTTGAGTTTCTTAGAAATCAACCAGGGAATGGGGTAAACATTACAGTATCCATACATTTTAGGACCTTTAAATGTATCTATATGCAATTATTTTGATAAAATCAAAAGTGAAAATAAACAGATACAAACCTGAATTCTGATTTCAGCTCTGCAGGTAATTGACTCTTGACATTGGTTGTTTAGTCTCATTAGGGTTCAGTTTCCTCGTATGTATTTTAAGAGTTCAGTTTGAATAGTCAATAAAGACTTTGCCAGCTCTAACATTTTACCATCCTATTACATAATATTCCAGCAAACACCTTCCTGTGAAAACACAACCAGAAGAGATTGGAATATAAAATAGCAAAGATCCTAAATGTCCATTTCCCTCAATTCCTGGATTATAAGTGTATTAAGAATGGAAGTAATACATAATTCATTGTTATGAACCATTTGCACATAGGAAGTGGTATTTAGATGAGCCATATGAACTCCTGGTCTGTAGTTCAAAAGTTTGCAAATACTGCCATTCAGTATGGCTCAACTTAATAAATGTGTTACATTGAGAAAATCAGTGATACTGCAACAGGAGGTTCTGACTTTGACGTTCTTGATTTGCAGCAAGGAAGAAATGGTGATGGGAAGATAGAGGGAGAAAGGCTAGCCTCTTGGGCTTTAGACAGCTATTGCTAATTAGCTGTCACCACCACCTCCAATTAATAGTTTGAAATTCTAAATATGAAGGTCTTTGAGAGGTCTTTAAGAGGGGTTAGGTCATGAAGGCTTTTTGGCTTTTTGGCTTCTAAAAGATCAAGGAAGCTTGATCATCCTTTCTGCTATGTGAGTGCACAGTGAAACTATGCTGTCTATGAGGATGTAGATGCTCACTTGGCAAACAAAGACTCCTATTGCCCGATCTTGGAATTTCAGCACCCAGAGAAATATGTATCTGTTGTTTATAATTTATCCAGTTTGTGGTATTTTGTTACAACAGCTCAAACACATTAAGACAGACTCCTAAGAATTTTCAGGTGAAAACTCTGCCACCAAGCTCCCTGGTTTCCTCTTTCTACCTATGTAAATTTGAACAAGTTATATAGCATCTCTTCATCTCAGTTTCACTGCTATAAAACTGAAATAATTGTTTGCAGTAGTCCTTGTTTACCCATGGGAAACATGTTTCAAGATCTCAGGTGGATGCTTGCAACCATGGATAGTATCAGATCCTATATACATACTGTATTTGTTCCTATACATTCATACCCAAGATAGTTTAATTTAAATATCAGACACAGTAAGAGATTAATAATAACTAACAAGACAGAAAAATTATAACAATATACATAATAAAAGCTATGTAAATGTGGTCTTTATCTTTCTCAAAATATTTTGTTTTATTCATGCTTCTTGTAATGATGTGAGATGATAAGAATGCTAACATGCAGAGATGAGGTGAGGTGAATGACACAGACATTGAGGTGAATGATATGGGGAATGAGAGTAGCATTAGGCTACTTTGTAAAGATTACTCACACACTAGGACTGTGATACCATGAAAATCAATCTGATAACAAAGAAGACTACTAAGTGACTAATAGGCAGATCATGTAAATAGTATGAATATACTGGACAAAGAGATGATTGAGGCCTCATGTGGGATGGAACAGGATAGTGTGAGATTTCAGCAGGTTACTCACAATTGCATACATTTTAAAACTTATGCATCGTTTATTTGTGGAATTTTCCATTCAGCATTTTAAGACTGGTTAGCCATCGGGAACTGAAACTGTAGAAAGTGAAGCCACAGATGAGGAGGACTACTGTAAAAGTACCTAATTAGGAGAGCTGTTTTAAGAATTTAAATTCATATAAAACACTTAACACACTGCCAGATAACAGATAAGAGTTCAGTAATTATTAGCCATGAGCTGCATTAGCTTCTGAATGAGCCACTCAGTATAAGTGCACAGAAAAGATACAGACAATTACCAGCAACCTGAAAGATAGTCAAAACCTGTCTCCCTGTGATTTGGTAACCTATTCATAAATGGACACAGGAATACTGTTTGTTAGCCAGTGGTTTTCAGAATTTTAAAAAATGAGACTCAAAGTCTGAAATATAATTTGTATCATGACATGTTACACACATAGTCACTCATACACAGAACTGAAACAAAACTGAGCTTTACTGTGTGCATTGCAGTTTATTCTGTTCTCTTTATACCAGCTTCTAATCACAAAATTAATTTTATGACCTAGTAGTGAGTTTCAACTTAATAGGTTACATTTAGAAAAATACCAAACCATATCACATTTAGCTTTGAGTAAAAAGAAGTATATTCTGGCCCCCATAGACTCCAGACCAGACTCACAAGGCAGTGTCCAGGGAGGAGAGACCACTGCTGCAATCCACTACCCTCCAGCTCTGAAAAAAATCAGTTTTAGGTCCTCCTCATCCCTTCCGTCTGCTTGCATCCCCATCTCTGCCTCATCAACCACAAGGAAAATGTTAGTTATGCTTTTGCCAAATTGTAATGTGTAGATGGGGACAACTCATTTTACCTTTACTCAGACTTTAAAGATAAAAACTTCATCATGAGCAGTAGGAGTGAAGTGTTAGCTCAAGTATTTGTAGTTCTTATTCTCTCAGATTTTTAGTGGCTCACTTATCATTGGGTTAAAAGTGCAACCAGTAAGTATAGCTTTTCCTGGCATGCTGTCTAGCAACATCTCTATCACACACCAGCATTGAAGTAACATTCATCAGCACATACCACATTTTTCACAGTAGCGATTTTACTTTCAGCTGATGAAATACTTCACCATCTTGCTATTTGAATAGTACCGAAAACAACTTTTTAAAAACCATAATGCAGATAATAATATAATAATTCTACCAGTAAATCATTATTTTGATGGCATGTTGCACCTCCATATACTCTATGAAAATTACCTTTCCAAAGGACCATTTTGAAAAACAGATTTAAAGAGCACACAAACAAGGCACAGTGTCAAGGGAGGGGCAGAATTCACAGGCCTGGGAAGTTCACTATGATTTCAGCATGGAGAACCAAGGTTTTGAGGCAAAACAATGTTCCCATGGATATTTATCTTCTTGGAATTGTCTCACATAGTCTTAATGTTCAAGAAAAGTATCCAGAAGTTCGTAAAAGTCCTTGGATCAATTCAATATGTTCATTCTTTCAAATTCTCAAAATGTGTTAATGGTTCCTTTCTGTATGTGAAGTTCTTTTCAAGGCCCAGTGAGGGACAGGGAAGAACTATAAAACATGATCTCCATGTTCAAGAGCACCGAGAAAGTATCAACTAGCATTTATGAGCTCTTAGGACATGTCAGGCACTGTGCCTTTCTCATGTGATTCTATTCTCATGTGTTCCATTTTTCAGATGAAAGCCCTGAAGTTTAGAGAGTTTAAAAACTTAAATACTTGAAAGAGATAGAATTCAAACTCTAGCAAATTGACTCCAGAATCCCTGCTGTCTTCCTTGCAAAAAGAGATGAGAAACTAACCTTTGATGTAGATTTCAACAGACCAAATAGCTGGTGGCAAATACTGACGAGAGCCAGCTAAATAAGAAAATCTTTCTTATTTGCATACTTTCAGACACAACAGTCCAGTACTTTTTGTAAATATGTAAAAAGGGCCCTGCAAGAGAGACTTTTAGTGCTCTAGAGAGTGATAAATATGCCCTCTCTTCCCTGCACACACACACACTCACATGTAGCATTTCTATTCATTATATGAGCTGCAGGATTTGTGAGAGTTACAGAGAAAATAACCAACCTATATTTTTCACATTAACTTCAAACTGTGCCCTTATCCATGTTCTATATTTACAATTTCATGTAGGTACATTGGGTATTTTTAGACAGTATTACGTCACTCTATTACATTGACGGTCCAAGAGAGGTGTCTAGTTTTTCTCATTTCCATTTATACTAGCTCTGCTAGCAAAGTAGATATTAAGCTTCCTTTTTTCCCAGACAGAAATTTGGATCTCCAAAGAATTATGTAGAGAAATACTTGTACTATATTATTCACTGAAGTATGGCTTTTGGTCTTTCTACTTTTATTTTATTTATTTATTTATTTTTCCCCCATTAACTTTATTGGTACATTTTAGGTATAAAATACAGTTACATTGATCACTGGGGTCTTGTACCATTACATGAGTCTCTTGGTTCTTATTTTTTTTTCCTCTTCCCTTGCCCTCCCTTCACCCCCTCCACCCTTCCCTATTTGCA
>NW_004624799.1:9927546-9957248 GCF_000247695.1 Heterocephalus glaber | reverse complement strand
ATTATTATATAATATAATTATTATAATATCTAATAATAATATTATATAACATATAATATAATATCTAATATTATATAATATCTATTATGCAATATCTACTATATATTTCATTTTCTTATACCAGAGAAAAACTGTGATATTTAAACATGTGTGTCTGATTTATTTCATTTAAGAGTATGGTCTCAAGGTGCATCCATTTATCTAGAAATGTCTCAAGTTTATCATTCCTTATGGCAGAGTAGTACTCCAGTGTATTAAAAAAATGTATCTGTTATCCATTCATTCTGAGGACTTATCCTAATTCATTTTAGTACCAAGACTTACGGACTTTTTTTCACAGCATTAAAACAATATTTAGACTAATATATATCTTCTAAGATTTAATGTTTAAATACACTTAAAACAAATTATTCTAAATAGTAAGTATACCTCTTGGTGTACCAGGGAATATTTTCTGACTCTAACATTCTTGCTAATGTGGCTAAGCTCACATTCCTATATTTAATATATCTTCCTCCAACCTCTCTCTCCCATCATCCCTCATTCAATCTTGATGTTTGTAAAAATTTGGGTTATAATTACAGCTAGGTTTAACTTTCAAGGGTTACTGGACATACGTAATTAAACAAATACTTCTAAGTTTTCCTACATTTTGAATTCTAAACATACGCTAAAATTGTTGAATATAGCAACTCTTTGTCTTGTAAATTAAATGGAGTTTATTTTCTTAGGCTTTTAACCACAAAAAATATTGATATCTCTACAAACACTTCATTCTCCACCCAATCCTGTAATCTCTTTTGTTCTAAGTGATCTAGAAAAAATAAAAATGCATCATGTTTGAAGTCGACACCATTCAAGGGTAAATTGTGTCTCACTTTGAGTCATATTGTATGTTCATTATATCTAGAAAAACAATTTGGATAATAAAAGTGCCAAATGTTAACTCAAGCTATAAACATACAATGGCATGTTTACATAATGCATCAAACTTTTCTAGATTTCTTTTCTTAATGCTTCTCATCTTGCACTAAAATTTTTAAACCATTTGTTCCTTGATTTATGGAATAGATTAATTATTTTTGATTAACAAAAATTAGAAACCTTAATTGGACTTTAGTTGAGATTTGGTTGCATTAAATGAATCTACTGATGATCAAAAATGTATTTTTAAAGGGAGTTAGGCTAATATATCAACAAATGAGAAACAATAAACATGATTAATACACACATTAGACTTTCCTTATCACATTTTGCTGGCAGTTTTTATCCGGTCACAGCTGAAATTCCATTGAGTTCTTTCTCCTTTTGTATAAAATACAGATTATGTGGAGACAGCAGTCTGAGCAACTAGAGTTTCATCTTGTCTGCCCATTAATTATTAATGCTGTTTCAGTACTTCTTATCTATCACTGCTGAGAGACAGAGGGCTGTATTTTTATAGTCATTTCCCAGTTTAAAAAACAGCTTGTATGGTGCCTCTGCACTTGGAAATAGAGAAAGGCTCAAAAGTACTCCCATTTTTATGAAACTGTTAAAAAAGAATGCTCTAACTCAC
Organism: Heterocephalus glaber; assembly: GCF_000247695.1. The sequence goes on along the minus strand of NW_004624799.1, from coordinate 9,955,690 downwards.
TAATTTTATTACTGAACTGAAGGGTGGTGTGACTTTTGGAAAGCAAACAAAGGCTGAGAAAAGTATATATATCCTTTGATATCTTTTTCAAAATACCATGATCTCGAAAGTATTGAATGGCAGCGATTCTGAATATTGGAGATTATGCAGTATACAAATTGTATTGATAGAGCCAACTGAATAGATTTTAGCTTTATGTTTAATTGGTTGAACAATAGACTTAATCTTCTTACAGAGGTATGGGGCTGTGATGTAGAGCCTAGGCTGTGACTGCCAGGTGACTCATCTCAATACCCTCACCTATAGAATGCATGAGGATACTCATGTCACAAGGTGTGGAAAATGATTAAATAAAACATAGCTTTTAGTGGAGGGCCCAAACAACAGTAGTAAGCCCTGAAATTTTATGGCTTTTATCTATTTTAATTACTAAAATCAGTGAAATTTACGATACTAGTTTTCAGCGGGAAATAAAAATAACAAAGAGTTAATTCAGAGTATTTCAACAACTTAAATTTAATTTAAACTGGGGGTGTGAAATGGTGGGGGCAGAAAAGACATACTAAATTCCAAGACTAGGATTTCCACCTATTAGAGTGAATAATTCAAAAGTAGGCAATCGGACTTATTAAGTAGTATAAGATTCAAGATACCATAATACTTTTCTGTAATTACTTGATTATTTAAAATAGGTCAATTTAACATTTCTCCCATATTTAATTTGTCCTTTAGAGGAAACACCATGAATCGTCCCCAGGATCTATTCCCTTCTTCATCCCTGCAGTTAGAAAACACCATCCTCAAGTTCTCATAGGGGTCATGAGGCTTATAGCCACCTAACCTTCCTAGGCCTCCTTATAGTCAGTTATGACCAGGTGACTCAGTTTTTGCCATTTATTTGAGCACAAGTCTAACTTCTGGGTCACATCTTTAGAACAAAAGTTGCTTGCCCTCTCTGTCTCTTTTTTTCCTTCCCACGGACTGGGTATGATTAGTGATTCTACTTCAACTATGTGGACAAAGATAAAATCTAGGCATTTGTGATATCACAATATAAAAGGGATCCTGAGTCCCTAGAGAGCCTTGAGGAAAAGAGGCACCTAACTCTACGAACTGTACTATGGAAAAGAAAGAAACTTCTATGGTGTTTAGGTTCTTCCATTTAGAATTTCCTTTTTGCAGCAACTTACCTTAACTCTAAAGTAAACTTTTCCTAAAAGGAGAGTCTCAGCAATAGGTGGCAAATGATTATTTATGACTTCAATGATTTGACCTACTTCAAGGTACAAATAGCTTTGGTCAGTCACAGTGACTTTGCAGCCGAATGTTGTAATCTGTGAAAAATGAAAGATAATTTTTTTGAAAGTAAATATTCTTTCATATGAAAATTTCATTCTCTTTTACTGGTGAGGGACATGGATAAAGAAAGAAACACTGAAGGCTGTACAAACAGAGTTTGGTTGCTAATGTCCTGGTTTATCACTGGTCCCAGTGATAAGAGTGGCTTTTAGAGACTCTGGGATAGAAAACCATTTGACTAAGCCTAACATACATGGCAGTTCTTTGATATCAAAAATCACTGGAGTGTCTTTCTATAAAGCCTTAACTCCCTATTTTGCTCATATTACTCATTCTCAGATGATTCTCATTATTTTGTATATATTTTGGCTGGTATTTTCCATAACAATATAATCCATCTAATATGTTTTTCAAAAACTTTAAGCTAGAATGAGAACTAAAAGTCTTTGGCTGTCTGTACTTAATCTAATATATGAAATATCATCATAATAATAGTAATTATATTATGGGAATAATAAAGGTGTCCTTGCACCTTAAAAGCACGGGCCAAACTGACTGCACAATCTTTTAATCTTAAAAGTTTAATATCATTTTTTGAGTCAGATAATGGTTTCAGGTTTAGCACCAATATTATGGTTTATCTTAATTTCCTCTATACTGTACATTTGGGAGACACTTGTCATTCTTACTCCAGCCAGTGGAATCATATGAAACTAACTGGCCCACAATTGGCTTATTAGAAAGAAAGTTTAAATAATTGAGCTAACCGAGCAAGCTGTAAAAAATACATATATGTCGCATTCCTAGTAATATACTTCATTTCCCCGCCACTATCACTATGAATCTCCACAAGAAGTTAGAAAGAGTGTCATTTTTACCTAAACCAGTGGATGTGCATTAATATTTATTTGCCAGTTCATGACTTTGTGAAAAATATTCTCAAAAAACAACATGATTTTCCTATGGATCACTGATGAACAAATCATAGCCATATAAGCATTTTATGCTGTATTTGTGTCCTAAGAACTAGTCAAAGGGAAAATTTATCTGTTATTCTTTATCTGCCAAGTAATCTTACTCTGATTAAACATTTACTGTCAGCAACAACTCACAATTGATACTCCTAAATGATGGTGAAAATCTCATCCAAGAACTAATTGAATTATTGCTGAATTCTTGGTTACAATGGTTTTCTTTACCTCTGAATTAGTATCATGGGTGAAGCTATTGTTGACCTTTAAAATGTGGTAGTGAGAGATCTAGCTCAGTGACAGAAAGACCAAAATCAGGAAACTAGGGAAAATAACAACTTAGAGAATCATGGCTGAAAGAAGAACATTAATATTAAATAACGAAAAAGAATGTAAACAGATGAGAAATTTGGAGAGCCCTAGATCTTTAAAATTCTGAAAGAGGGATGGCAAAGATAAAAAATGATAAGATCTGTCAAGAAGAACAAAGTCAATGTGTGTACATTATTCAGTTTAAGGAATTAGAGTCACAAGGTCAAGTATGGGTTACATTAAATATGAATAATGAGGAATAAAATAAGTAAAAAGCAAGTTAGCTTCATAAATCAATTCCAGAGCAAGTTGGATGGAGTGGGTGTCAGGTAGGGGGAAGAACAATGGAGGATAACCCATTGTAGCCTGTTGAAATGTCAAGATCTATTACCAATTATTAAACATCAGTGTGTTCATGCAAAATCACAGAGTTTGGGGTCATAAAGTAATGCACTCTATCCACTAGTGAAGGTTATCTAATTTGCACTTTGAAATGTACTTAAAATATATGAAAAGCAAAGAGAAAACACTGACATAGGTAGTAAAAAGGAAACACATTAAAGGTATAGAGAAAGAACACATGATCCCTCATTGCAGCCTGTTATTCCAGGATGGTCTACGAGGTGACCTTGGAGGGGACCCCATTTCTTCATTTTTGGCTCTACAGACAATATCAAGGAAGAAGTTGCTGTAAAGAAAAACCAAAAATAGGAGGTTTAGAATGAAGATTTGGGCAAGATTCCATGCACTGAGGTTAAGGGACAGAACTCTTGGCTCTTTCTGCTCCCACTGAGAGCTGTAAGAGCAAAAGGAACAACAATGGGCCCCTTGGGAAAGAAAAATACACCAGAGCCTGCCATTAACAACAGATTATAACCCACTGTAAACAGTACATCACACATATATTGGTTGTAGTGATGAATAAGCATGTTTGTAGTCAAGGACTTCAAACAGGAGAAGGCTGAGTGATGATGAAAATGATTCAGTGTCCTTAGAAATGACTCATGCAAGGCATAGAATATGATGAAAATAGAGAAGTGTCCACATTCATCAAAGCACTCGACAAAGGATGGGGGATGCACAATTAGGAAGAACAAATCATTGAGACAGGATAAAGAAGAAAGGCTGTAGGCAATATAGAAAGAAGAAATCCAAGGAGGCAAGGTCAGCCCTTTAACACAGTAGATAAGTACTGTCTTATTGAATTATAGTAAGCACAAATCACTCTTCCAGTCCCAGTGTTCACTGAACTCCAGGGAATACATATTCTCTTTGGCTATCACTGTTCACTACTTATTTGCAATACTCTTTATTCACAGGGTTTCTCCCCTTCTAGGAGGGCTGACATCCAGCAGATATGGTATATATCTGCACCATACGTGAGGGCAGTGTTTACACAATACTTATTGCAAACTGTTTTGATGATCAACTCTACCTTCAACTTTGATAGTATTCTGAATTCATTTGAACTAAACAGTCTTAGTGACACAATTTATAACTGTGTTTGAACTAACTGTTCTAATTCTGTTATCTCTTCCTTCTTTCATCATACTGATCTTTTTCAATCACTCATTATACCATGCTTTCCATATCTCTGAGTGACAAGAGAAACCAGAGCTCTCTATTCTATAAATGAACATAGAGCATGAAAGGGGTCTTAAACAATCATTGGTGAACCTATATAAACTGGTATACCTTAACCAGTAAGAGATAAAGAGATCTGGCAAACAGATGGAACACTCTTTTGTCCCTAAACCTCACCATCAAAGCAACTCTGTGTTGCATTTTCTGGAGTTGGTTCTCCTTATCTTGTTTTAGCTTGACCTTTCACTAAGCAAAGGATAAGAGCATTTTTCCTTTGTCCAGGAAAACTAATAGCTGGCCTTGAGCATGTCAGGGACAGAGACAGCATCAAAATGAGAAACTCTGTATTACAAGTTCACTACTTAACACCTCTACTAGACCCACAAGTTGCAAGACAGCAAGGACCTTGACTGTTTTGTTTGCCCCATATCCCAACAATTCAACATCTAGGTAAGAAGATAGTGACTCTTTGTTGAGTAAATGCTTCAAAGTACATGAAGCAAAAACTGATAGAACTGCAAGACTAATCCACTATCACTGGTGGAAATTTTAATGCCTCTTTATTGAAAATGGACAGATCTTGCAGGCAGAGAATCAGCAAAGACATAATTGAATTCAGTAGCACTGGCAATCAAATGGATGTAATTGACATCCACAGGCTGCTTCATCTAGTAACAGTAGATAAAACACATTCTTCTCAAGCTAACTTAGAATATTCACTAAGATAGATCACCTTTTGGATCACATAATTTGACAATTTTAAAGAGGAGAAATCATGCTACATCTTCCATTAGACCACAATGGAATTAAACTAGGAATCAATAAGAAAGTAAATGAATAAATTCAACAATCAACATGAGTCAATATTAGATAATTCTGGATCAGAAGTATCTTTTTGTTATGAGGCAGGAAATTAGATCTGTTTACTAGAAATATCTTTGGATGTTACTCTGTCTTGAATATGCAGAAAATCTAGATTTTGTCCATTCTAATGTACTTCTTAATTGTTGAGTATAGGATAGTTGGCAATTTCTCAACTGTCCTATATATCCTGAACATTTTGAATGAAAGATGAAATTCCCCAAGGAAGTTGGTTTTGGTATTTACAATAATGATATTTCTTCTCCCCAGACCTCCACTGATGCCCAAGCTGGTGCTATGAGAACACTTAATTATAAATGATCCCTCTGCCTACCTTTCCCTGACATAAATATTTGTTCTTCCCTTGTTTAATCTTTCTGTCTAAATGAGCAATCTCCATTCCTTCAGGTAATACAAATGGAGTCACTAGGACCAAGATCTTAAACCACAGAAGTTTAAGTACTTTCAGAAGTAGTTAATTCAATTTAATCAAAATTGTAAAGACTTTCAAAAATATCCTTTAGTCAAGATTGCAGTTTGGCCTACTAAACTACTAAATCAACAGCTTCTATGGGTAGAAGAGTAGGAAGTGGAGGAAGTCCAAGTATTAGAAGTCTCAAATGCCAGATGTTCCCTTTGTGACATGAAAAGGCTTCAAGTTAAGAGCAACCTCTGTGGGCCTGGTTGTGAGGGTCCAAAGCTTATCTTGATTTTTGCTTCTTCTGTCTCTTCCTCTCCCTGTCCCACACTTGATCCCACTCCCAGCTTCTTGATTTTTCTGACTTTACCCTTTCCTCCTCAATGGTTAGTTTTGATCTTTCCTTTTCTCATTTGTGATTGACCTTAAATTCTTTAGCTTTGCTTATGGCAACTTAGTCTACAAGTATAAATTTAGTCATCCAATATATATTTAACAATCCACAGTGGATGTCCTTTTAGTCAATATCAAGTAAATTGGAGCTCTGTAAACCTGATAATAAACAAATTAAACACACAGACCTTTGTACTCATATCAATGGTAGCTGATGGACTTTGGAGTGGTTTGGTGGATATTTGGCAGGAAATGGGGAAACAGGTAATAGTCAGTCATATCTTTTGAGAAACCTTGGCAGAATGCTGTGAGTTGAAAGTAGTTAAGCTAGATTCCCATTCTTCTTTTTTCTCTGAAGCATTTGACTTAACTTAGATTACCCACTTATTCTGTTCAAAAATTACTGTTCCTAGTAATTGATAATCACTGCTTTCCATTTGAATATCAATTTCTTCTTGAAACTACAAAATCAATGAAGATAATTTGGAGATTTTGATATATTGGCTGTAATACTTTTATCTCAGTATTAATCTCTAAAATTGCTAATATATACTTAGATTTATCATTTCTAAAGCAGGTTTAAGTTTTGCTTAGTCTTCTACCACTTGTTCCTATCTATCAAAACTCAAAGTTTTGGAGGATTCATGATTGTGATAAAGGTGTAATAATGATATATATTTAATCTTTAAAACAAGCTTACCTAGAGCCATCTAGAGGAATTTACAACCTAGTACTCTTTAGCACTTTGCTCAAATCAACTAATGTAACCATTGAATAAAATTTTCCTTCTTTACGCATTTATCCTAATACGTTATAAAAAGTATTTCACAAAAAGAGGAAGGGTAAAGGAGAAAAAGAAGAAAAGAACAGTTTTTTAACTCATCTTACCACATAGAAAGAACTATTAATATTTCAGTACATAATGCCCTAATCATTTTCTAGGCACAGTTTTAAAAATATAGAGTTTTGTTGTAACTATTGCTTTATAGCCTGCTTTTTTGCTTACCAATATGTCATGTATAGCTTTCTATACCACAGACTAGCAGGCAGCAACACTTTTTTTGCAAAGGGCAGATAGAAAATATTTTCAGCTTTGCAGGCCAATATGGTGTCTATCACAACTATTCATTGTAGCCCAAACAGCAGTCGTGGAATATATATAAAAGATTGAGTATAGTTATATTCCAATAAAACCTTATTTACAAAGCACATAAATATAATATAGCTGGAGGCCATAAAGTGCCAAACTATCATAAAGGAGTCTTCTGAGGCATCATTTAAAAGCCTCACTGGCTTCCAGTCCAGGCAGATCCTAATAGGTTGTAATTTCAATAATGTTTCACTTTATTCTTGACTCTTTGCTCCACTTTGGCTCCTGTATTTGTCTAGTGACCCATTCCTGGGCTAATTATCTGTTTCATTTACACACACATTATTTTGCCTTATCTGTTTTCTTTACTTCTGAGTATTGCCTATTGCCAAGGAATATTAAAAGAGGAAAGAATCGGAAGGTATATACTATCCAACTTCAGAGAACAGTTCCACCTTAGAGAACTGTTTAGCAGTTTTTCAAATATTAAACACAATATCATATAACCCAACAATTCCATTTCTATCTATATAACTGAGAGATGAAAACATTTGTCATGGAAGAACTTGTACATGAATATTCATAGAAGTATTATACATTATAGTCAAAAGTGGAAATGTCCAAATGTCTATCAAATTACAACTGGATAAATTGTGGTATATCTGTTAAATGGAATTTTATTATGCAATAAAAGAAAAAAAGTGCTTCTACCTAATTCAGAATAGACAAACCTGGAGAACATTATTCTCAATCATAGAAGCTTTCTTTATACATTTTTCCTCTTCATTAAGTCAGATGCCCACTTTCCTAATTTTCTTCACAGATTATTTCATCGTATATTTTCACAGAAGCCTGACATTATGTCATGTGTGGTCCCTCAATGTCTCTCTACCCCCAAAGAACTGTATACTAACAGTGTTTTCATGTGTATCACTCAACCCTTCACGCCCTATGTAAGACTGACCTTTCCACCTTTGGTAATCATTCCATCTCTTAGGCCAGCTTTCTAGTATTTCATCACTTAGCACTGTTTTGCATTTGCTATCCCTCATCCTAATTTTCCTCTATCTAAAAGTACATCTTCAACCTAAAAACCAAACATAAATAAAATACCTGGAAAAAATAGGGGAAAGTGTCCATCATTCCTATTATAAGTGGTTAGAGCTCCAGGTTCCTTTGCACCATCCCTACTTTCATACATCCCACTTACTGCTATTAATTTGGCTTCGACTCTTACCCTTCACAAGGAACCCTCCTTCCAAAGCTTCGAGTGATTTTTTTATCATTTCTTTTCTTCCAAATAAGCACTTTCTCAATACCATTTTTTCTTGCTTGAACTTCAAGGTGCTTGTATTCTGAATCTCCAAATTTCCTTTCTTTTGCTCTAGTTTTAGGACTCCTCTACTCATTCTTGTTCTTGGTTCAAGTTATTTCAAGAGTTCTGCCTCTGTTCACTTATCTTTCTGAAAATGTGTGTGTGTGTGTGTGTGTGTGTGTGTGTGTGAGAGAGAGAGAGAGAGAGAGAGAGAGGGAGAGAGAGAAAGAGAATTATCTGTAATCACAACCTTCCAATTTTTAGGATTCAGTGACTTCTCAGGTCTGTTTCTCCAGTTTTCATGGCAGGAGCTCTGCTTCACAAGCACCAAGACAATAACACTGGGGGTTAAATTGCTCCCCACCCATCTTGCACTAAAAGTAGAAGAAATGACAAACTAAGATGACAAGCTCTGCGGTAGTGGTGCAGGAGTTCTTCCCAGAAGAAAAAGTAAGACATAAAGACATAGAACTCTGCATTTTTCCAATGGACTTTGGAACACAGGGTGGAGACATGACCACATTGTCAAAAACAATAGATTTTGGTGCTGAACAGTTAAGAAGACAGTGGTAATTCCTTGATAAAAAGAAAATGGCAGAGCAGTCAGAAGTTTAACAAAGATGACTAGAGAAAATCAGTCAAGAAGAGCCCTCCTGAATTCACAGGCAAAGATGAAGCATGGGAAGCTTGTGTGCATGTTCTAGGCTGCACTGTCACAGGATCAGTAGGAGCAAAATGTGACACAGCAAGCTTCACATAGACACATCTGGTCCACACAGGGCGCCTCACAGGTGCAAGGAAATCAAACCTATCAATCAAATACTGATTTGATGTCAATCAAATATTCTAACACAAGGAATGACTTTGATGCCGGGATTAAAAGTAAAATCACAGTAATCTTAGGCAATCTGGAGATTAAGTGCATGTCCATGGCTACACATTCTCAGAAGTTATAAGGAAGAAAAAAATATCAAGCTACTAATCTTATGCTAAAAGAGAACAAATGTGTAAAGTTCCTGAACTGTAATAATATCTTCCAAGCCACATCCATATAGTGGTAAATGATAAAAATCTAATTAGTGAAAAAGTTTAAGCACAACCTTTTACCAGTAAGCGGCTTATGCCAACTCAGGGCAACCTCTGAGTAGCCAAGAGAAAGAATAAAAATGAAGGAAAACCAAAACAAAACACCAAAGAAATAACACACTGCCTAGAATTAGTTCAGCTAATTCACTAAACAAATAATGAAATACTAAAGAAAATTATATATGAATAGATGATATAATTCAATTAAATCCAGAGATTAAAAAAAGTTTAAGCTATAGTATTTTAAAAGATTCAGCTATTAAACTATATGGCATTATTAGATTCAAGGATACAAATGGAGCTGAGCATGGTGACACATTTGGTAAGGTTGCAGAATGCAAGGTCAATATACAATTTATAAAAAAACCACATCTTTATCCAGTCTCCAAAACCAAACTATAATTCTATACAATAAAAAACAACCTTACAAAAACAATTCTATTTACAATTGTCTTAAAAATAAAGTTCTTAAAAAAATTTAAGAAAAAGTTCAGAACTTTTATGCTGAAAACTATAAAACATTATTGAAAGAAATTAAAGGAAACCTAAATCAGTGGAGAGATTGTATATTCATGATCAGGAGATATAATCATGTTAAGATGAAAGTATTTTAGTAATTAGTCTGTAGATTCATAATAGCCTTATCAAAATTCAGGTGGATTTTTTTTGCATAAACTGACAAGATGTTTTTTAAATCTATAGAAAATACAAGGAACTCAGAAGAGTAAAGACAAGCTTGAAAAGAAAGACCAAGTCAGAGGACTCATTTCCCAATTTCTGTACTTACTATGAAAGGTACAATAAGAATAAAAGAGTAGAGGTGGTTAAGAATAGACAAATCAATGGACAAGTATTGAGATTCCAAAAACAAATATTTAGTCAACTGGTTTTCTAAAAAGATGTCAAAGCAATTCAATGAGAGATGTAATCTTCTCAACAAATGGTACTGGGATATTTGGATATCTACATGAAATGAAGTGAAATCAGGCTTTTTTTCTACACCAGACAGAAAAAAGTTAATATAAAATGAATTATAGACTAGTGTAAGAGTTAAAGCTATAACTCTTAAAAGAAAATATAGGAATAAATCTTTGTGTCCTTTAATTGAGTCATGGTTTTTAAAAGGTATAATAGCAAAGGAATAAGAAACAAAATTTTTAAAATGAACAAAGTGGACTTCATTAAAATTAAAAGCTTTTGTGCTTCTAATGATATCACAGGAGTAAAAAGACAACACTCAGGATAGAAGAAAATATTTTCAAATCATATTTCTGGCAATAAATTAAAGAATTCTTACAACTCAATAATAATAACATATATAAAATATAAAAGTAGGAAGAGTCTGAATATATGTATCTCCATAGAAAATACATAGATGGCTAATTAAGTATATGCATAGCTGCTCAATGTCATTAACCATTAGGGAATGAGATACTATAGTGAGATACTACTTTGTACTCACAAAAACGGATATAATCAAAATGAGAAGTAATAATAAGTGTTAACAAGAAGGTGGAGATATTTTTACCTTCATATACTGATGGTGGTAATATAAAATGACAAGAGCACCTTAGAGAACTGTTTAGCAGTTTTTCAAATATTAAACATAATATCATATGACCCAACAATTCCATTTCTTTCTATATAACTGAGAGATGAAAACATTTGTCATGGAAGAACTTGTACATGAATATTCATAGAAGTATTACACATTATAGTCAAAAGTGGAAATGTCCAAATGTCTATCAAATTACAACTGGATAAATTGTGGTATATCTGTTAAATGAAATTTTATTATGCAATAAAAGAAAAAAAGTGCTTCTACCTAATTCAGAATAGACAAACCTGGAGAACATTATTCTCAATCATAGAAGCTAGTCACAAATGACTATATACAGTGCTATGGCATTCTTCTATATTTCATGTTCAGGATATATTGAGAGTATATATAGTTCATGGTTGTCTATCTCTAGATGAAATAAACAGTGCTGATATGTACAGGGTTTCTTTTTGGTGGAACAAAACTGTTATAAAATTGTATTGTGTTAGTGGATAGTCAACTCTGTGAATGTACTAAAAACATTAAATTATACACTTTAATTATTTGAACTATATCTCAATGAGCTGTTTGAAAAAGATCTGAACTTGTATGAAATTCTCTGGGTTAGCTGGCTCAGGTTTTCTTTCTACTGCTGTTCATAGTATCACCTGGAGTTCTTTATGCAGTTTCTCCCTCCATCAGGGAGCTGAGATTGGGTCGGAGTATACATGATGGCCATGCACACATGACTGACTGGCAGTGGTCTTGATCATTAGGCAGAATGTTTGTTCTCCTCCACTTGGCCTCTTGCCCTCCAGTAATCTAGACAAGCTTCCTTCTAGAGTAATAACTGTATTCTGAGTGAGTGAATATGGAAGCCTCCCGGTATCTTATGGGCTATCCCCTGAACAAGCATAGGATTGCTCCTACTGCTTTCTATTGCTTAAAACAAGTTCAGCTTAGATGCAAAAAGAAGGGAAATAGACTCCACATCTTTGTGGGAGTAATGGGATAAGTTTACAGAGATGAGAAGATCTCTTGGTGGTGATCTCTGAAACAATCTCCCGCAGAGCTGTTTTCTTCTCAATAGCAAACAGTATAGTCTATCAAAGAACAAATGAGAGGACAGATATCTCAATGAATGTCAGTATTCTTAGGTGATAGTATTACCTCTAAGAATTATTGTTCTGGTTATTTTATCTGCTACTTTAGCACTTAGACCTCAGGTACTTATAACTAGTTCTACTGCTCCACAGTTGACATAGAACATGGAAAATTCTGTGAGACAGTCTGAGATCTTTCCTAGGTTCTTGCTGTATGACTCTGGAAAGGAGTCTCTGCTCTAGGATTTCAAAAACTCATCTGATAATATGCCATCTGCATTTGACTAGGGAAAGGAAAATGCTCAGAAAAGGGTGGTCAAGAGGCTTCCAGACATCTATGGCTTCATCAATCTCCCTTTAACTATCTTTGGTTAGTGCTGCGGTACACTTCTCCAGATTCTCTGTCATTATAAGGTGTGCATCATTTTCCCATATGTTGAAAATGTTAACTAGCAAAGGCTCACAGCTACATCCCCTACATCCTCTCCAGGAGGTTTGCCTTATCTGGAAGCAGCTGTCTCTTGTGCTGGTGGAAAAAAAGAGAATGGCAGAGAATTATGTATTTGTCATGTTCTTCAAAGAGAAAAAAATAATAATATATCATTATAAATATTATATATATATATGGAGGGAGGGAGGAAGGGGGGGAGAGAGAGAGAAAGAGAGAGAGAGAGGGAGAGAGAGAGAGAATGAATTGAGGGAATTTATCAGGAGAATGGGCTCATTATGGAGTCCAGAGGTCCTACCACAGGTCATCTGCAAGTTGGAGGCCAAGGGGCACAGGTAACATGGTTTAGTTCAAGTCTGAAAATCTCAGAACTTGGAGAGGTGATGGAGTAATCCTCAGACGGAAGCCAGAAATCTCAAAAACAAGGAGAGAGGACATGGCACTGGTAAAGAACCTTTAATCCTCAGGCTGGAGAGCATGAGGTTGTGTTTGAGGGCAGAAGAAGGAGAGTGTGTCACCACTCCAGGAGAAAAAAAGAAAATTATTTTCTCTACTTTTTTGTTTGTTCTGCACCCCGAGCTGATGGGATGGTGTCTGGTCACATTGAGGGCCCATCTTCCCTGCTTGGACCACTGATTCCTATGCCATTCTTCTGTGGAACACCCTCACAGACATACCATAATATAATGCTTCATTACCTCTATAGCTATTTATTCATCCAGTCAAGTTATCACCTAAAATTGACATCACAGGTTCAGAATTACTGAAAGTCCACACCAAGATCTGGAGCAATGTACAGCAGCAGAGGCATCATCCTTTAGACCAGTGGTCCCCAACACTTTTGGCACCAGGGACTGATATCATGAGACAATATTTTCAAGCAAGGGTGAGGGGTCGGGGATATTTTCAGGATGATTCAAAGGAGCACAACCTAGATCCCTCTAGTGCACAGTTCATGGTACAGTTTGAGCTGTAATGAGAATCTACTGCCATGGCTGATCTGATGGAAGTTGGAGCTTGGGCAGTAATGCAAGTGGTGGACAGCATCTATAAAAACAAATGAAGCTTTACTCTCTTGCCTGCTGCTCACCTTCTGCTGTGTGGCCCACTTCCTAACAGGCTACAGACCAGGACTGGCTCATGGCCTAGGGATTGGAGACCTCTCTTGTAGCCCACCAAGAACTAAAATAGCTTTAAGGATGGAAGTGGCAGGTACACATCTGCCCTTTCAAAGAACCCTCATGATGATGACATGGAATATGAACTGGATGATGAAAATAGAAACAAAAGGTGAAGCAGCCAGAGATACAGTGATGATCAAACTTACTGCATTAGTCATGAAGTAGATAGAAATATATGATTCAAATAACATTTCTGAATTAAAATTTAGAGTATTGAGTAATCAATTGAACATAAGGTGTGAGGTAAGTAGAGAAACATCAGATAGTTGTGTCCTAGTAAATTTTTTAACAACAGGTCTCTGAAAAAAAAATGCTTGTGTATAAATATCATTGCATAAATTAATTAAAAATTGTACTGATATAAAGTATGTGTAGTACATAATTTATAAATAATAATAAATAAGCAATGTTCTTTAGTGTAAATTCCACAGCCAGTTTATTCTCATAGAATGATCTCATTGATTTTTCTTGAACTGTTATGCCTGTGGCCAACCTGTGATTCCAAGTCACTTTCATTTAACAAAGGCAGTTGTGTTGTAACCTGCGGTTAATCTAATGTGATGCTTAACTTGATTTGCTTAGGAGTGACCCAGGGAATTGGTGAAACATATTTTTGAATGGTTGTGTGGCTTATGAAGGCATGACCTCGGGTACTATATCTGGACCCTCGGCCCTTCCTTCTAGCATTGTTCCCCTAATCTGCTTCCTGACCACCATGAACTAAGCATCTTTTATCTGGTTTACCTTTCTGCCATGATGTTTTTGCCTTGGAGGTAGATGACTATGGGCCAAATTCCCTGAAGCCATAAGTCAGTTTAAGCCTCTAATCCTTTAGGTTGTGGGTGTCCAGTAGGAAAGTTGAATAATTCACTTCATAAAATTACTTTCACTAAATCCGACAGATGGCCAAACAAACTATTTCTCATCCTTGTACAAATAATATTCATTAAATTTAAAACTATTTTAGCCTAGCTTCAGCCCTAGACATGACATACTTTTAAATGTAACTTGCATCATTAATATTTTTCTCTATCACTTTCTTAAGCCTGGATAACCAACAAAACAAACTCTAAGCCTTACCTGATTGCATTTGCTGGATTGCATGGTGGAAATACTCTCACAATAGCTAACTTAATGTTACCCATGTCATGTTCTTAAACAACAAATTTAAAAGAAATACACAGAAACATCTCATTATAGTATTTCCAATATATGGGTACAAAATAAACTCAAGAGCAGGAAAAAAGTAAAATCATTAGGAAATGGTAATTTGAAGTATTTATAACCCTGTTATTACAATTTATTACCTTGTAATTTTATATAGTTTAAATTTTGATAATGGCTCTGTTTAACAACTGGCTTGCAAAATTCTAGGTATTTTTCAATTGGCTTGTATGAGCTCCTATGAGCTAGTTCCAGTACACCACTGTTTCCAGGTGTCTGGTTTAGGTGATGGCTGAGCATGGAGGACAAAAGAAAGTGCAATTTGGATTCAGTTTAAATATGGCATCAGCAAAACATAGGGATCCCTTTTAATATCTGTGGTAGTATTAGATTCAACTCATATACCAATATCACCACCAACAAAGACTATTAGCTTAAATGAAGTATTTTCTCTTTCAGATTAAAGAAAAAAAACAACTGTCCAGGCTGGCATTATGGTAATAAGAGCCCAGATTCCTTTTATCTTTGTTTTTACCACTTCATGATCCAAGATGACTACCTAATATCCAGATATCATATCCACTTTCCAGCCAGAATAAAGGAGGAAATAGGTGAAGAAAAGCCTATTCCCTCTACTTAAGTCACGTAGCAGATGTATTTCCATTTAACTACTATTGCCCCGAGTTGGGAAGTTAGCTCAGTGGTAGAGTACTTGCCTAGTATGTGTGAGATCCTGGATTTGATCCTTGACACAGCAAAAATAAATGAATTAAAATAAACAAATATCATTGGACAAAATATAATCACATGATAGGTCTATATTTATGGAAAACCAGACAAGTCTTTTAGCTAGGCAGCAGTGCCTGGCTATGGATCATGTTTCACATTACCAAGAGTAAAGAGATGAAAGAATATTGGGAAGCTATTTTCAGTCTTTACCTCAAAGTCTTAAATCCAAGTCTTCATTGTTTTTTTTTTTTCAATCTTGGCTTTCCATTGGCAATGAGAAGAAAACACGATTTATCTTAAAATAGACAAATCCATTCTGAGAACAATATTTTAGTAACTAAAATATGTTCTGCTCCAGTCCAAACTCATCTGCCATCATCCTACCTGGCATGGGTTGTGTCCCAAATAGGCTAGAGACATTTTCTCCTCATTATCACCTTGTTAAGCTGCATGTCTCAACCCCCTGCCTCTGAGGCATGTTCTGGGATCTTAACGAGGTGATAATGAGGAGAAAAATGATGTGGCAGTCCTTGGTTTGGTCTAGTAGTCATAGTATAGAGGAGACAAAGTTTTAATTAAAAATACCTGCTTTGATATTAAACTTTCAGAAGACATTTTTGAGGTTTATGAATAGAAAAAAAGAGAAGTGTGTGTTTCTAGCAATGTGTATCTGGGAACTGACGTTTTCCTCTTATACCAAAAATGATATGCTCATTCCTCAAAAAAAATGAAGAATTATAAGAAAAGTCTCTCAAAATTGAATAGATAAAGGTAAGAAAATTAAGAGAAGAAAATAGAACGGAAGAAAAAGCAGTCCAGGCATTACACATCTAACAGAATATCTACATTTTCATCTGATCTTCATACATTATGGACATATTCGTATGGAAAAGTGTTGTATTTTTCCTAAATATTTGTTCCATTCATACCATTTCAACTTACGGAAGCCAGATAATTCATTTAAAGTATAGAGTTTATATGATATTATTTGAGTAGTACAAATACTCCATGGTGGTTAATTTCAAAGGCTTGGTGTATTTTTAAAAATTTTAACTTTGGATTATTTCATAAGTATAAAGGATTAAGACATTTTTCATCAATAAAACTTGCTGAGTTTTCCAGAGATGTTTTTACAGAGACTTAGCACCCCAAATATTACTATAAAGCATCTCTCTGCACCTTAACACTGCTGGGCATTTGAATCAGCTGCAGTTTTATGAAAATACCAACTCTGAGGCTGTTAAACCAGAGGTTTTGATTTAATTGATTTGAAGCAGAGCCTAGAAAATAGTATTTTTAAAGCTGTCTACATGATTCTAACTCACAAATGGGGTTAAAAACAACAACCTAGCTAATCTCACACTTTTGTCCTACAGACACAAAAGCAAAATTCAGAGAAATTAAGCAACATAACCAAAGGTTAAGCAAGTGATGAATAAAATCTAAGCTAGAATTAGTCTTCTTATTTCAAGTATTGGGGCATACCAAAACTAATTGTTACACTACATTACTTCTGTATACAAAATTTTATCATTAGCTGTGCACAATTTTTGGTTATGCAATTTGTTAAAAATCATTATAGCTATCATCACGTAAGACAATTTATGACACAAATCCATAGTTCTGCGTTTTAAAGTGCCCATTAGTCTAGTTTTTCCTATAAATTTTGTATTCTTTTTCAAGTGATTCTGATTTTTCAAAGGAAGATATGCCAAGTCTTGACAATAGAAACACTGTCATTTAATATAGTTACTTTGACATGATTTCAAAAACTTAAGTTTTTGAAAGATTTTTTCACTAAAAACATAAGTAAAAATAAAGGAGATAACTGTAGTAAAATAGAGAAGAATTAAAATAGTCAAAGTAGAAGGTAGATATAACCTGTATATTAAAAATTCCATGCTTAATTCTTTTTTATCTATAGTACTTTCTTATTTGCATCTTTATTTTCTGTTTGTACTTCTGAATGATTGTCTTTAACCATGACTTGTTGGTTTTATTCCCTTTTAAATTATGTACTTTTTAATTTTTTTTTATTCATTAAGTTTATTGGTACATTTTAGGTATACAATATGATGACATTTATTATTGGGAATTTGTACCTTTACATGATATATCTTGAATCTTATTTTTTCCCCTTTCCCCTTTCTTCCCTTCAACCCCTCCACACCTCCCTATTTTCAAAGACTTTGTTTCTGTTTTTTTCCTCTTTTCATATTTTTTTCCTTTCCCTTCTTTCCTTTCTCTTATCCCTCCCACTTCCCCTTCCCCTTTGGACCTTTTCCTATTCACATTGTCTATTATATCTATTTGATTCTCATTTACATTTTCAGTTTCTCACACCAGAAACTATTTGGTATTTACACATGTATGTCCTATTTATCTCACTTAAGAGTATGGCCTCAATGTGCATGAATGATTGTCTTTAATCAAGTAGTGTCTTCACTTTCTAAAAAAGATTTTAAAACCAATTCCCTTGAAGACTGAAGGTAGCCACTGATCATTTCTGCTTAATGGGAAAATATACCAGTAAATGTCTGCACATAAATAGTCTTCTCAAGATGCCAAAGCAGATTCCTAACTTTTGGGTGTTCTGAATTCATCTCAATGAGATAATTAAAACATTGTTTAAAAAGAAATTATTGCCACAATGTTAGATATTATTACACTGAATGCCCCTCTACACATGAAGCAAAGCCTTGGATCACAGCCCAGAAGACAGATCAGCACTGTTTCCCAGTGGCTGTCTGTCTTCCCGACAAATTCTGACCACCCAACGGCCCATTTGGCTGTGTTGAACACAGAGAGAAGAAGAGAAATGGCTGAAACCCACCATGCTGACACACAGTCATGCCACAGTCCATTTGTTCATTTGTGCTTACAGTCAGAAACAAATGGAGCTTAAGGAACTTTCCCAAGGTTGAGTCCTCATAAATGATACATTCCCTTCTTAACCTGTCACTTAGCCACATCATGTAATTGATTAAACTACTCCCTGGACAATCCCATTTATTGTTGGAAAGTCAAAATTCCTTTACCTGATATTATTATCTGATCAGTTCCTCAGTGACTTATCAGTGCCATGGTCATTCTTCTTTATACATTATCATTAAAAAAAAAAAAGGTTTTTGAAATCATGTCAAAAGAGCTTCAGATAACAATGTTCTACAACCAAGATTTAGCATATTTTCTTGGAAAACTCAGACTCTATTAAAAAGGAATTCCAGGGCTGGGGATTTAGCTCAGTGGTTCCGCAGCCTGCCTTGTAAGCACAAGGTCCCAAGTTCGATCCCCAGTACCAAAAAAAAAAAAAAAAAAGGAATTTCAGTGATCACTCTTCTTTACACACTCTTATCATGGACAGGAAGTGTTCTTGTCTGAACTAAGCTATTTATCAATAGGAAACTTTCAAGATTGTTAATACATGAACTGTTTTGTCAACATCTGATCTTAATTTCTTTTATTAACTTCATTTCCACTTTTCTAGACATTTTGATTAAAACTTAGGAAATAGGATTTCTATGACTGTTTTTATTGGCATATGGAAGTTGGAGATAACTTCTAAAGTAAGGGTATTCAAAACTAATTTGTCTATATTCATGAAGAAACAGGACCAAGGGTCATTCTAAGGAGTAAATTATCAAATGACTATTTATATTTTCTTTAATAATCATGTTTTTCTTATGAAGGTACTACATTACATTTTGTTCTCTGAGATTTCACCAACCAATTATGAAGAAAAGTTGTAATGATCATATCCTTGTTGGCAAGGAAAAGCTCAAAAATTCCTTCAAAATAATATATATCGCTGATCAGCAGTCTTCATTGGAACATTTATTTTTCTAAATATGTTACACGCTTTAAAGCTGTTTTCTTTTATAAGTGAGCATAAAATAGATTTTACAGTCAGAAAGTCAATAAGAATAGTCTTTTTATTTAGGTTGATCCTAGAGACACAGCTCATCTTTTATTAAAGATGAGTTGATTAGCATTTCTCATCAGATAGAAAAAGAAAATGGCAAGATTTAACTAAAGCAAATATCTAGAATTTTAGACAGCCAACTACCCTAATAGATGGAGGCCAGAAACCAGTATCTACACAAGCAAATTAGAAGGTTATATAATTTTCTGTGGAAAATTTATAGCCAATAGATAATTTTGTTGTTTAAGGGATGGGATTGAACAGACAGTCCAAGTAGTAAATAATTAAGAAACCCTGTGCATAATGTTGCTATTTTAACATTAGCTCAACTATGTAAGAAGAAGTATAATGGCACAAGAGGTAGGGTATTGAGGATTTGATTTCTGGTCCTAAATTGCTCACCAAATATATGTGCGGCCCTAGGCAAATTACTGCACCTCTTTTGGCCTCAGAATCCTCATCTATAAAACCTGAAAGTTGCGCTAAAAGACTTTTAAAGTCACTTCTAGTTCCTTGGATTTTATACCTAGGAGGAGCATGTAAGGATTATAGATTCCCTAAAGCAAAATGCTCGGGATTTACAACAGAACCAAGCCCAGAATCATCCTTTCCTTTTCCTCTCATTATGCCTTCTCTTTCCCACATATTCTCCTGCACACCATTAGGAAATAAAATTGAGGAAGAAAGTAAGTCTCCTGTTGCATGCCAAAAGCAGATCTGTCAGTATGGTAAAGGGTCAGGTTAAGTGGAGCCTTTGCTGATGATATCGGATTATATTTTAATTAGATGTCAAGTTCTAAGACCATGAAACTGAAATGATAAAGAGCAGGCTATTAACTGTCCCAATTAGAGGGCCCCAAGTATCTCTTAATTTATGTTCTGATAATCTGTGGTAATTCTCTGGATGGTGCACAGTGTAAACATTCCAATTCCTCTCCTGCTTCCCATGGATTTGTTCTCTGGCCATCTCAGAGTTTCTTTCCCATTATGTTCAGCCCAGCTCATTTAGAGCAACCGCTTTACCTCACAGCCAAACCGCCGGCCTCAGCTGGGGCAGAAGGAATGGCGACAGCTCATCTGCAGCAGAGCCTTTGGTGGAAGTGTGGCCAATTAGTCACACGTTTGGTGTTCTAATTAGGCGAGGCTGGGACTTTGGAAAATGTGCTGTTGATTTAGGTACTTCCTCAAACAATGCTAAATTGTGTTATGTGAAATTCAATTAGTCTTTCTCTAAACGTTTCCACATCTGTTCTTCTTTAAGTATAAAGTGATGAGGAGAGAAAGAGAAGTGAAAAGCCAGAGTCTCCACTGGTGAAATATGTTAGGCCTTAGGGACCAGCCCTTTTCCCAGCTTTTGACCCTGAACAGTGATATACAGGAAGGAACAAAGTTGGAGAGCTATCATGGTGAAGCCCTTTTAAATAAATCATTATAGAAGAAATACTGCAACTGCACGGGAATGTAATCTCGGATGATGGTCATAAACTTTACTTTGTTTGAAAATGAATGACATGAGGGAGGAACCATTAAGAAGCAAATGATTATAAATTTGCCTTAAAGTTAGTATTTGTGGTCATTCTGGTTATATTTTTAAAGAGTCTTTTAAAAAATCCTTTGCTTTCATATTTCATGTCCAGGTCCCAGGGTAATGGGCTTTTGTCCTCTCCTATCTATTGAAATTTTCTGTATAAAATTCAGAACAGCTTGAAATCCCAGAACACATGGAGATTAAAAAAGAAGATGATGAAGATGAAGACGTCGAAGCTGTTTCCACTTGTTCCAAAACATTTCGTAGTTTCCATTTGTGCCACTGAGCCATGTGATGTCCTGTTGCTTTGATCCCTGGAGCTCTGTCCCAAACTACTCCAACCCTAAGCGTTTTACTCTCTTATTTACAGAAGATGCTGTGTTATTTCTTCACAGCATCTTTTAATTTTGGCACACACCCAGCAATACGTTTAATCCGAGATCCACAGTGTGATTTTATATTGTAATCATTTTTGGTATATCTACTGACTGCGTCAAGAGGCCAAATGGCAATATTAACCAAAGTAGCTTGGCTCAAAACCTCAGGTGAACAAAGGTGAAGGTGTGCATGCATTTGATCCCTGTTTCTGTTATCACCTTTTCAGTGACTAACATTTCAAAACCTTATCTGTGGCTGGCAGGCCATGTTTCAGTTTTGTCAGAGTCCGGATATAGATTGTGTGGTTTTCTGATGATATATCTCCCTAAGATTTGTGGAATGCTAAAGATGGAGTTGTCAACACTATTTTATGGCACCTTGGTGCATGTCAGAAAGTGAAAATATTTTCAGAAGTGATAGCATTATTTTGACTGATGACATGTGCTTTTACAACAAAGATGTATTTAAATTTAAAATTTTCAAGAAAAAAACCCAAAATAAGAAATTACCTACAAGCAAGATGGTTTACCTGGTGTCTATAGCTCCCAAGAACAAGAGAAAGGATGAGAAAATTAAAATGATAACATTTTTAAAGCTAGTCTAAGGTTCCAGTTTTCATTAAATAAAAAGCACTCTAAATTTGACTATTCTATTTAAATTTTTACTCACTAAAGGTTATATGTTCCTCAGAAAATAAGCAATAGATAAAAATAAAATGCAACTTCTATGGTTTTCAAAATAGCAATAGATGTATATAAACAAATTACTTATTTTTAACTATATAAGATAAACGTAAGCCTTAAGACTTTAACATCAGAGTTTGTAGGAATATTGGTCTGAAATTATAGTCTATTTTTTTCTTATTGTATTTTTCCCACATAAAGGATTATTAATCAATACAGCAACCCTTTTAAAGAGTTTTCTTTTAATTTTTCACTTTATCTTTAATACTTCATTTGTGATTTTGTAAAGGTGAATTAACTATGAGAAAACATTAATTCCACAGAGCAACACTGTTTGACTTTAAAAATTGTTTTTAAAATTTAAAAAAATCTAGGTAACTTGAAACTGAACTTTGACAAAAAAGGGCATTTGTCCTAGCTTTAGCCAAATAAACAAACCTTGTCTTTTGCTGCATAAAGGTTTAATCAAGTCATCCATTATCAATTCCTACTATTACAGTACTTAAATAAAAGCATCATGGTGTGTCTGCTTTGCTGGTCTAAATGAAACTAGCCCATGTCATTCTGTTTCCTACTGGCAATGACAGACTTTGCTTAACAAAAAAACATTTTCACCCATACTTACACACAGAATGTGACTCACCCACTTACGTGATCATATGTGCTATACTTAATATATGCTAAACAGCTTGAAGTTATTAGGAACACAGATTCAGAATCATTCGTCTCCCTAATATGCCAATCTTTGGAGAAAACACCTTCTTAATGTTGTATACTAAGCTTCACAGACCAGAAACCAAATACCTAAAATAGTTCTGAGTTAAATGGAAAGTAAACTTAAATGCCACATACTTGTGGCTTGTCTGTGGGGACAAAAGGGAAGCAGAGGTGTGATGCTGCCACTTCCAGACTGCCCCTTGCCTTAGAGAACTGTGCTTCCTCAGCTGAGGGGGATCCCTGTCCCTGTTTGTTCAGGGTGGCATTCAGTCAGCTCTCAGTGCATGTCACAGGTGTCTATCCAGTTTGTTCCATAGCCTGATGGCCACAACTTCTACATCTCCAGATGCTAGGGCCTGTGCCTAGGCATAAACATCATGGCCAAAGAGAATGACAGAGGAAGCTGCTTACTTCATGGCAGCCAGGAAGCAGAGTAAGTTTCTTCCTTCTTCTACATTTGTTCCATCCAGGCCCCCCAGCTATTGGATGGTGCTAACCCACATTTAGGGTAACTTCCTTCAGTTTGCTCTCCTCTTTGCTAATCATCTGTGGAAACACCTTCATAGATACAATAAGTATGTTTTAGTAATTTCTGAGTCATCTCTCAATCCAGTCAAGTTGACAGTGAAGATTAACCATCACAATTCCTCAAGCTGATTTCTCACCTCCAACTTTGAAAAACTGCTCCTGAAATCATTTAATGGAAATTCGATTCTTTTAGTTGTTCAGATAAAAATCTAGGAGTCTTATCTATTTTCTCTTTTTCCCCTCTTACCCTGCATCTAAACCATTAGCAATTCTACCCACTTCTCTTTCAAAATATTTCCAGAACATGACCACTTCTCATCCCTCCTACCAACACCTTCCTGAGACAACCCACTATTACTTCTCATTGATATGATTGTAATAATCGAATATTCACCCTCTTATAGGCTACCTTAATTCTGAACCAGAGTATTGTTCTTACAAGAAAAATCAAATCATGTTTCATCTTCACTCAGACTCTCTTATGGCTTCTCATTTCTCTCATCAGAAAAGCCTAGGTCATCATTGGTCTTGGTTTCTTCACTCACTTATCACTTCCTTCTTGTTCACTCCATTTCAGCTGTTCACATTGATCTCCTTGCTCTCCTTGAATAAACCAAGCACATTCCCTTTGAAAGAACTTGGCATGTGTTCTTCTCTTAGACTAGGAAGCTCCTCCCCTGTCTACTCATGTGGCCTGAAATCATCACTTCATTTTGATGTCTTCTCAAGTGTTACCTCATCAGAGATTTCTCTGACCTCCTGTGTAAAATACCTCTCAGATCTTTATGTCTCTCTATACTTCATTTGCTATCAGAGCCCTTTCCATCACCTGTTCAATGAAATATTTATTTATGGTTTGTCTCTCTTCTGGATTATAAACTCTTTTAGGTCATGAATTTCATCAATATTGTTTAGAACCAGAATCCTTAGGGCCTGAAATAATGCCCAAACCATGGCAGGTGTTTAGTAAATGTTGGTTGAATAAATGAATGAATCATGACAGTAAATACATGGTGTTTTACACAAACAAAAGAATTTGCACTGGGAAGTACTGGGGACATGATGTTGGAAAGCCTGAACAAACTTAGATGGGGAAAACTTTACTACTGGAGGGATGAGTATAAATTATGTTCTGTAAATAATGTGCAACCTCTAAAACTTTTTGAGCAATAGTTTACACAATGAATTCAGAATTTGGGAATGAGCAATCTGGTGGTATTATATAGGGAATAATTTGAAAATTATTGGAGACTTTCTCAGTAAGCCAGGCTTTAACTCCCATCGACATGGCATAAATGTAGCTTTTAGATGAAAACTAACTATAAATTGAAGTGTACTTGTCATTTTAAAGAACTATAGTTCTTAAAACAGAAGAATAATGTGTAAATCATTGAACTCATACTAAGACCCTGTCTAGGTTTTCACAGCCACCACTTGCCTACAGATATACAGAGTGAGATGTGAAAAATCTTGTTTAGAAATCCAAAGAGATGATCTCAATCCTGTTTAAAATAGCTACATTTCTAAAAATGGGACTCTGTTGTATAGCTTCTTTCTCAAGAATCATCTTATGCCCATTGAATGATATTCCTCAACTGTGTCAGGTGGGGCCATCAGAAGATTCTGAAATAAAAAGTGTGACCTTCAGGAAAGAGGATTGGAAAATGAATGAACGGTGAGAACTTGCCATGAGAAGTTTTCACCAGGGTGATGGCTCTACTGGAAAGACAATCAAGACGTGAAAATCATAGGGTCACATAGTCCTTGAGCAAAATGGAGAGAATAGGAAAATGCACTATAGGTACTCCTTGTACCTTTCCTCCAGTGTTTCTATGCTTTACTGACGTGACTAATTTTTTCTTAGAAGGTGCTGTCTTCTTAGACTGCACTTCTTCTACCTCAACTCCAGAGACTACAAATCTACTTTCTTCATTCAGCTTCCTCAAGTTGTTAGATTTTTTCAGTATGAGAGTGACTGTCTTTCCAGATACTGGCTTTTCATAGCAAGTAAATCAGTTGGAGAAGGTTGGCTGTCTATTCCCATGTTAGGAAGAAGTTCTTAGTGGGGAAAGATGCATCTTGAGTACGTATGAATATTGAGGAGTTCAGTGATTATATTATTCAAATATTTACAGGCAAAAAATACCACTGCTACTCTGATGCAGAATGGTGGAATGCTTACTTTTCACTTAATCTCTCTGTGGTCTCTAGCCCTATAATTAGTGACCCAGTGTTGACTCACAGAATTAACAGGCCAACTAATAAATGAATGTAAAACATTTGGAAAATGACTGAGAAAGTGGCTGTCATTCATTTCCTATGAAACAGTCATTTTCAATGTGAATGATGCAAAAATTAAAAATTAAGACTCTCAGTTGCCTACCTACAAAAGAGCGAATTATAGTGCTTACCCTACAGAATTGCTAAGATATCCAATTAAATAACATGTTTAAAAGAGTTGCATCAGGTATAAAACACCATCAAAGACATGTAATTAAGCAAACATTGAAATACCTGCTATGTGCTGACACTGAATCAGAGGCTAGAGACATAGAAATGTACAAAAGAGAATATTTTCTGCTCCCTTGGAACTAGCATTTGAGTGAATGAATAACAAAATAACTGATAACCAAAGAATCATCCAAAACTGCAAGTATAATCAGTGGAAAGAAGGAAAAACACATGTTGTGTAGTACATACTCATAGGATATTTCCTCTGGTCAAATAGGTCTGGAAGGCTTCCCTAAGGAAGGACTATATGGCTGCAGGATGAAAGATATTTGAGATATGATAATGGAAAAGAAAAAGTGGAGAAGAAAAGTAGAGGGTGTCTTCTTTTTAACAAGACCTTATGTAGAGAAGGAGCTGGACTCATTCAAGTACTGTTAGGTTGAATAATAAGATGTCAGTGATAGTCAACTGTTTTTGACTCACAAAAGTGGCATTTCAAGTAGTTCAATTTAAGTATGCTAATGTGGCCAGGAGGCAGAAAGCTACATGAGATTTGGCTTATGGGATACTGGGAGAGTTAGGGAAGGGGCCTTACGGGAAGGCTTTAAAAGCTCTTCAGAGGCTCTTGGTGTTGGTCAATAGAAATGGGAAACCTAAAGATCTGCACTTGGTGAAAATGACTCTGCCTAAAGTGATGGCACAAAAGGGACTATACCTATTTTGATGGTATTTACAATTACCCAGGAATATTAGGTATTTTTCCATTGCTGAGAAAAAATACCTAACAATTGCAACTTAAAGGAGATATGTATTTTGGCTTACAGTTTTCAGAGGATTCATTACATAGTTGGTTGATGGTAAGGCAGAACGTCATAGTGGAAGGGCATGGCAGAGGAATGCTGCTCAACTATGTCAGCCAGAAAGCAAAGAGCTAAAGGAAGAGTAGAGAAGAAGACTCCAGTGACCCACCAGGCCCCACTTCTGAATATAAGATATTTGGGGCACATTTTAGATCTAAACTGTAACACCAGGAAATAATTGGTGGTGGGTTTTTAGCTCATTACTGAAATAAATGTTCCTGCAGACCAACAGCTTCGGCAAAACCTAGAAAGAAGCCTGTTAGAAATGAAGACCTGCTGAATCACAATTGTATTTCTATCATGCTCCCAGGTGATGGTAATTCACTCATATGCATGGTGACTTATACCACTCTAGAGGAAGACAGAAGGGTACAAGAGATGAATTCAAGAGTTATTTAGAGGGTAAAGTCATACATATTGATTGGTGATAGATTAGATGAGGGAAAGTGGTTAGGGAGAAGTGGGAAAATGATTCCTAATGTCTGACTTGCACAGTGGATGGAAAAGACAACTTTCTCTGAGTTACACACATTGGAAAAGGAATTGATTAAGAGGAAATGAACATGAGCTGGGCATTGGGGTTGGCTACTTTTGAAATAATTTTAAAGCATTCAAGTGAAGAAGTTGATGCAATAGCTGGATCTAAGGGTTGTAAGTTCTGATGAGAAATATGGGCTAGAATGATACATTTGGGTCATATGTAAAAAGTGAAAGCCATGAAAGAAAGTCAAAGGGAACAGTGAGAACCTCTTGAAACTTTTTTAAATCAGCTTTTTGTCACTGTGACAAAATACCGAATTAAATCAACATTAAAGGAAGAAAGGCTTCTTTTGGTTCATGGTTTCAGTCCATGCTTGACTGGGTTCATTGTTGTGGGCCTTAGGTAAGGCAGAAGACCATGGGTTAAAGGGTCTTACTTTTGGCAGCCAGGAAGCAGAGAAAGAGAGAGAGAGAGAAGGAGAGAGAGAAAGAGAGAAACAGAAAGCGGCCAGGTAGTGGACTGGATATAGTCTCCAAAGTCATGTCCTCATGATCTAAATCCTTCAATTAGGCCCTACCTTCTATCCATCACCTCCCAAGAACACCTTAAAATTGCAATCTCATCAACAGACTAAACCACTTGATAAAATTTGAGCTTTCATGATCCAATAACTTTGCCAAAAGCCCATCATCTGACAACTAAGCCTTTAGTATGAGTGGTAAGGGACATTTTGAATCCAAATCATAACAAAAACTTTTCCATCACCCTAGCATGTTCTATTCATGAAGCTATAACTCTAAGTTAGAGAAGATATGGCAAGATTCTACAATACTAACAAGATAAGAAAGTTCTCTCACTAGACTCCAAGAAAGGGTTCTGGAGAAAATATGAGCAATCTAAATTTAGATAGACAGAAATATATTAACTTGAATACTTTCTCAAATGTGGCATAATGGAAATATCACTGTGTTTCTTTGTTCAATGTCTGTAGCAGTTTGATGTACATCTTTAAAGTTCCCTTTAAAATGAAAGGGAAACATTTTGACAATATATAGAATCACATGCAGGTAGTTTTTATTTAGATACTATAATTATGTATATG
>NW_004624799.1:9886054-9908177 GCF_000247695.1 Heterocephalus glaber | reverse complement strand
AAATAAATAAATAAATAAATAAAGCCAATGAGAAAGCCTACAATAAATCTAATACATGACATTAAATGTGAGTGGCCAAAATAATCTAATTAATAATCTTAATAATTAAGATTATTAGGGTATTTTAAAAAACTTCATGCTGCTTATTAGACAGTTTAAATAACAATACAGTTAAAAGAAAGTTGAAAAATATCATAAATATATTGGCCAAAAATTAGGCATAATTTTAATTATATTGGATATAGTAAGTTTAAGGCAAGATCATTTGCTGAATATAGAAAAGAATATTTTATAATGATAAAGGAATCAATCCAGCTAGACTATTACATTCTCTAAATCTGTGTGGATCAATATTACAGATGTAAATATAAGATGAAAATAGGAAAAACTAAAAATAAAAACAGAAAAATATACATTTTTTTGTAGCGCTTTGACATACTTCTTTCAGTAGCTTACAAAAAAGCAGATTAAAAAGTAGATACATAAAAAAGTAGATACATATATATGAGATTTGAATAACTAAGAAACTCAATCTAAATGACATATAACAAATACTACAGTCCACAATTTAAAAATATATTATTTTTAAGTATACATGAAATTATTAAAATAAACTGTCAGGTCATGAATCAAACCTGCAAAATTTACAGCAATGAAATCATTCAAAGTATATATTCTGAACACAATGGAATCAAACTATATGTAAATACTAAAAAATAAAAAGATACCTAGAAATCATTGACATTAAATAATGTATATCTAAATAACACATGGGTCCAAGAATAAATGGTAATTTCAAATTTAAAATATTTGAAATCTAAAATGATTAATATGCACCTTTTTTAAATTGAGGAAGAAGTGTCAAATTAGTTCTTCAAGGAAAATACATAGCCTTAATTGCATACATTAGAAAATTTTAAAAGACCAAAAGAAACAATTTATGCCTCCTGTGATAAAGGTAGAAAAATAACAGAATAATGAAATATCAAGAGATATAAATAAGCAAATAGAAATCAATGAAACAGAAAACAAAGTTTGTAGACATTAAAAGATTAATAATGAATAATTTTATAGTCATCTGTTTTGAACTCTTGAACAAAATGGAAATTTTCCTTAAAGACACAACTTACTGAAATTGTAAGAATAAAAAAAAAATCAGTAAAATTATAATAAATAGAAAACCAGATTAGCCTTATGCAGTAGGGTGAATGGTAGCTTTTCCCTGAAAAGATATGTTCGCCTGAAATCTGTGAATATGGCATTATTTGGAACAGGACTTTCATAGATGTAATTAAATTAAGAATTTTGAGGTGATATACCAAGTTATCTGAGTGAGGCCTAAATCAAATAAGAAAGGCAGGGAAGAACTGACCCTGAAAGTCTTTGGAGGATGTGTAGTCATGATAACACACTGAAATTGGACTTTCTAGTCTCCAAAACTGTGAAGGAATAAATTTCTATTGTTTAAAATTACCATATTTGTGGCAATTTGTTTTGATCAGCACAGGGAAACTCTATTTTAAAATTGATTTGATTTGTTAATAAAAGCCTCACAAAAAAATCTAATATCAGATTGCTTCACTAGTGAATTCTTGTAGATATTTCATGAAAAAATAACACTAGTATAATTCACTTGATCTTAGCTAAAAGTCCAGGAAGCAATAACACTTGTCTAATTCAAACTCTTCCAAATAACAGAAAAAGAGAGGAACCATTTGCAATTCATTTCATAAATCCCAGATGAACTTGAAAAACTTGAGAGTGATAACAAAATATGGTAAAATAAAAACAATCTTTCTTGATCTGCCCAGACACCAGCAGCTTGAGCACACAGGCCCCAGCCAAAGGCCTACGCAGACAATAGTTGCTGAGGCATGCAGGCTCCAGTCAGAGGCTTGACAAGATACCATAGGTAAGTGCTCAAAGACCCCAGCCAAAAGCCTGCCCAGACACCAGCAGTGCAGGCTCTCAGTCCCCAGACAAAGGTCCAACCCAACTACAGCGGTGCAGGCTTGCAGGCTCCAGCCAGAGGTCTACCCAGACACCACAGGTAAGGGCATGCAGACCTCAGCAGGAGGCCCTTCAAGACAGGAGCACAGTGCGGGTTGCAGAAGACCATCATTCTGAGCCCAGGAATTGGTGCAGTAGTGAATAGTAGAGAGAAGGCCTCTTTGAGGTTTATTGAGAATTGAAGCCCACTGGGAGAGCAAAGAGTCACCTCAATAAAGGTGCAATAGACTTCAGTGGTTGGTGAGTTGTTGGGGTCAACACCTCCTACCAGAACCAGACTTGTTGTGGAGTAAGGGCAGCTTGAACCTGCAGTAGAGCTGTGCAGAGTTCAAACCCAAAGGAGGTCAGTGAGCTCAATTCCAGCATTGCAACCAGAAACCAGCCTCAACTTCTGTGGACTATGGCTGACTCTCTGAGATTAGTTGACAGAGATTGGCACACTACACAAATTATCCACCAGGGACAACAGAGACATGCCTTGAATGGGACATTATTTTCTTCTTTTTTCTTATTCTTCATACCTTGCTTTTCTTTTCCCTGTTTTTTCTCAATTTTTCTTATTTTCACAGGAGCAAGAATACAGTTTCTGGTTTTTCTGTTGGTGTCAGTTTGTTTTGTTCTTGTTCTTTTGTTCCTTCCTTCACTCCTTTCCTTCTGTCTTCACCAGTTTCCCAAAGTTTGCATGATCTCCCTGTGTCCTCTAACCTTACTTCTAACCTTTCCCTCTCCATCTATTTCTCCCCACTCAACTCCTTCTAAATCTCCCCAGAGAGCAAATTTGCTATATTGAAGGGATTATTTACTGCAAATATATTTCTGTTTGATTCTATATTTTGATATATAACCACAGTCTGGTTCATGCAGTCAAAGGGTAGATTAATAATTACCACAGTTTGTCATTTTCTAGGCTGTATTTGATGCTATTGTTGATGCTGATGTGATTCTTCTAGTCAGTTGTCCTTCCTGGTATACAAAGTCTGAGATTACCTAAGGGCCATTACAGACTCAAAACCTAGAGGCCAACTAAACCTGGAAGACAATTAAAGAAGTAGTCATTCCCTAAGGGTTTGAAATGCTAGTAATAAAGATACTTGTAATAAGCATTTTACAAGCAGCAACCCAGGAATTAAACCAAAAACATCAGTAAAAACAACACCAAAAAAATAAAAATGAGAAAACCCCTAAACAAGGCTCAAAACCAGACTTCCAGATTACCAAAGAGAACTCCAAAGGACAACAAGATGGAGCAATCTGAAACTTAACCACCTGGACTCCCTGAACTGACAATAAAGAGGATCTGGAAAAAATAAAATCAGAAATAATTTCTCAGATAACAACAGTAATAGTGTTCACAGTAAAAGACATTTGATTAATAACTATAGAGCAGACACAGATTTTAAAACATTGGAGGAGCTGAGGAACATGATGGAATTCCAGAATAGGAAAAAAAATGAAATCCTTGAGGCAAATTCAAATAGATATTCAAGAGATTAAAAACTCCATTGAAAGTTTACACAGCAGAATGAACCAATGTGAGGATAGGATATCAGATATAGAAGACAGGATTGTGATTAGTGACCAGGAAAAGAAAGATTTTTTAAAAATAACAAGGGACTATGAGAAATCAATCCAGCAGCTGCTACATGATGCAAAGAAGAATAGCATAAGACTGATCAGAGTCAATGAAGAAACAGAAAATAGTACAAATGACATAAAAAAACTGTTCACAGAAGTAATGGCAGAAAACTTCCCAGGCAGGGGAAAAGAATTTGACATACAGATAAGTGAGGCATGTGAGGTACCAACTAGCCGTGGTAAAAAAAAAAAAAAAAGTCTACACCCAGGCATTTAAGAGTCAAGATTCCAGAAACCCAGCAGAAGAACAAAATACTAGAATCTGTCAGAGAAAAGAAACAAATCACAAACAAAAGAAAGCCCATCAGACCCACAGCAGACTTCTCAACACAAACACTCAAGGCAAGAAGAGCCTGGAGTGAAGTATTTCAAGCCCTAAAAGAAATAAACCTCGAACCCAGATTGATGTACCCTGCAAAACTATCTTTCAAAATTGATGGAGAAATAAGATACTTTCAAGACAAAGAACACCTGAGGAACTTCATGAATACCAAACCAGCAGTCCAAAAAATTTTAAACAATGTCCTAGGAAAAGACAATGAGGATCACAACCCCATGAAGCTCAACAGAATAAATCTATCAGGCAAGACAAGAAATTAAATACAAAAGGGGAGAACTCAACAACAGGAAAAAGTCATGACAAGGATAAGTCAATACATATCAGTTATAACCATCAGTGCTAATGGTCTCAATTCACCAATGAAAAGAAATACACTGGCAGAATGGGTCAGCATATTGCTGTGTGCAGCAATATGCTTCATACAAGAAACACTTAATTCAAAAAGAAACTCATACACTGAAAATTAAAGGGTAGAAAACAATACTCCATGTGATAGGAACAGGAAAAAAAGCAGAGTGGCTATCCTATTTTCAGATAAAACTAATTAAGAGAGATGATGAAGGCCACTACATCCTTGTAAAGGGAACAATCCAAGAGGAAGAGATGACAATCATAAATATATATGCACCAAAAGTACTAGTACACTTAACTATATAAAACACATATAAATGGACATAAAAATCAAATAAGCACTAATACAATAGTAGTGAGGGACTTCAATACCCCATTGTAACAAATAGATCAACTAGACAAAAATCAAAAACAAAATACTAGAACTCAACTGAACTCTTGAACAAATGGACTTAACAGATGTTTACAGAGTGTTCCAGCCCACAAAATCAGGACACACATTCTTCTCAGCTGTACATGGGTCATTCTCCAATATAGACCACATACTTACTCATGGAACATGTTTAAGTAAATGCAAAGGAATTGAAGTTGTCCCCTGTATATTATCAGATCATAGTGCAATGAAATTTGAGATCAATAGAAAAGAAACCACAAGAATTTCATAAACACATGAAAATTGAACAATACGTTCCTGAAAAACCAATGGATCACAGAGGAAATTAAAGAAGAAATTAGACAGTTTCTATAATTAAATGATAACACCAATACAACATATCAGAATTTATGGGACACAATGCAAGTAGTCTTATGAAGGAAATTCATAGCAGTGAATAATCATGTTAGGAAAACAGAGGAAGGCCAAACATACAAGCTAATGCTGAACTTCATGCTTTGAGAAAAAGAAGAGGAGGAGAAACCCAAAGCTCATATAAGGGAGGAAATTATAAAGATCAGAGCAGAAATCAATGCAATGGAGACTAAGAGAATGATACAAAAAATTAATGAAGCAAAGAGTTGGTTCTTCAAAACAGTAAACAAAATTGACAAACCCTTAGCCAACCACATATATATATGAAAAAAGGAATGAAAAGGCCCAAATTCATGCTATTAGGAATGAAAAGGGTGAAATTACAATAGACCCAGCAGAAATAAAGAGGATCATCAATACCTACTTTAAGAATCTATATGCCAATAAGGTAGAAAATAGAAGAAATGGACAGATATCTAGATACACATGAATAACCAAAGTTGACTGAAGAAGACCTAAATATTCTAAACAACTCAATATCAATCAATGAAATTGAAAAGGTAATTAGAAACTTACCAATGAAGAAAAGCGCAGCTCCCGATGGCTTCACTACTGAATTCTACAAGACATTTAGAGAAGAGTTATTGCCACTACTATTTAAACTCTTCAATGAAATTGAAAGGGAAACAATACTTCCAAATTCATTCCTGGAAGCAAGCATCACCTTGATCCCCAAAGCAGAGAGACCCAACTGAAAAAGAGAACTATAGACCAATCTCCCTAATGAACGTAGACACAAAAATCCTCAATAAGATACTGCCAAACAGAATACAGGGGGTCATCAAGAAGATCATACATGCTGACCAAGTGGGATTCATCCCAGGGATACAGGGATGGTTCAACATATGTAAATCCATAAAAGTAATACACTATGTTACAGAGCCAAGGACAAAAATCATGTGCTCATCTCAATAGATGCAGAAAAATCATTTGAGACATTCCAACACCAATTCATGATAAAAACCCTATGTAAAATTGGAATATATAATCTTTATCTCAACCTGATAAAAGTCATTTATGAAAAACGAACAGCCAACATGATACTAAATGGTTAAAAAGTGAAATCCTTCATGCTCAAATCAGGAACAAGACAAGGATGTCCACTATCACCACTCTTGTTCAATATACTTCTGGAAAGATTAGCCATAGCAATTAGACAAGAGAAAGAAATAAAAAGAATAAAGATAGAAAATGAAGAAGTTACATTGTCATTATTTGCAGATGACATGATACTCTATATAAGAGACCCCCAAGAACTGCACAAAGAGTCTTCTTGACTTACTAACCAAATTCAGTAGCTGGATACAAGGTCAACACACAAAAATTAATAGCCTTCTTGTACAAAAACAACAGACTGAGTAAGGAAATGGAGAAACAATTCCTTTCACAATAACATCCAAAAATGAAATACCTAGGAATCAATCTAAGGAAAGAAATAAAAGTCTTATTTTCTGAAAACTATGGCACTCTGAAAAAAAGAGATTGAAGAGAATATCAGAAAATGAAAAGACATCCCTTAATCCTGGGTAGGAAGAATCAATATAGCGAAAATGGCTGTACTTCCAAAACTGTTTAGATTCAATTCAACCCCAATTGAAATTCCAACAACATATTTCACAGAGCTACAATAAACTATCCAAAAATTCATTTTGAACCAGAAGAGACCTAGAATAGCAAAAGCAATTGTAGGTAACAAAGACAAGGTAGGGGTATCACAATCGCCAACTTCAAACTATACTACAAAGCTACTGTGATTAAAAATAGCACGATACTGGCAAAGAAACAGACCTGAGAAACAATGGAAAAGATTAGAAGCTGCAGAAACAACTCCAGACACACTCAGCTACCTCATCTTTGACAAAAGAGCCAAACACCTTCTCTGGAGGAAAGATAGCCTCTTTATTAAATGGTGCTGGAGAAAATGGGTTTCAACTTGCCAAAGATTAAAACTAGATCCATATCTCTCACTATGCACCAAACTAAAATGAAAATGGATCAAAGATCTAAATATTAAAACAGAAGCACTACAACAGCTGCAAAAGAGATTAGGTACTCTTGAAGACATTGGCATAGGAAAAGACTTCATGAACAAAACCTTTGTCACACATGAACTAGCACAAATAATCAACAAGTGGTATCTCATCTTATTAAATAGCTTCTTCCTAGCAAGAGAAACCACTGACAGAGTGAAGAGACAACCTACAACGTGGAAAAAAATTTTAACTAGATGTTCTTTAGACAAAGGTGTACTATTTAGAATATATAAAGAACTTAAAAAAAATCAGACCTACCAAATTTAAAGACCCAATCCAAAAATGGGCATGTGAAATGAAGACATTTCTCAGACAAAGAAGTAGAAATAGCAAATAAACATATGAAGAAATGTTCAACATCACTGGTCGTTTGAGAAATGCAAATGCAACAAGGCTGAGATTCAGCCTCACTCCAGAAAGAATGGCTGCTATCATGAAGTCAACCAATAACAAATGCTGGCAGGGTTGTGGGAAAAAAGGAACGCTTCTCCACTGTTAGTGGGAGTGTAGACTGGTACAACCACTGTGAAAATCAGTATGGAGATATCTCAAAAAACTAGGATTAGAAGTCCCATTTGACCCAGCTATTCCTCTGCTGGGTATCTTTCCAAAAGAATTAAAAGCATCATACCACAGTGATATATGCACACCCATGTTTATGGCAGCACAGTTTATAATAGCTAAATCTTGGAAACAGCCCAAATCCCCATCAACTGGTGACTGGATAGTGAAGGTGTGGGGTTTTTAGAAAAAAAAAAAAAAATAGAGTACTACCCAGCCATAAAGAAGGAGAACTAGAGACAATTATAGCTAAACGTATGCACATTGAGGCCATACTCTTAAGTGGTGTGAGAAACTGCAAGTGTAAATGATGTTCGAAATGTATAATAGATTATGTGAAATAAGAAGAAAAGGTCCAAAGGAGAAGGGGAAGGGGAAGTGGGAGAGGTAAGGGAAAGAAAAGAAGGGAAAGGAATAAATATGAAAATAGGAAAATAAAGAAAACAAAGTCTTTGTAAATAGGGAGAGGTTGAGGGAGGGCAAGGCAAATGGGAAAAAAAATAAGAACCAAGATATATCATGTAAAGGTACAAATTTCCAATGATGAATGTCATCATATTGTATACCTAAAATGTACCAATAAACAATGAATTAAAAAATAAATCTTTCTGATGCACATAAATACAAAAATCATAAGTGAAAATTAGCAGGTCAAACTACAGTTTGTTCTAAGAATATGAGTGAATTTAGAATGTGCATACTTAATTTATATAGGATTTAAAATTGGCAAACCTAATATATAGGCTTAAAAATCAAGATAGTTTTAATTCTTTTGGATTTAAAAAGCAGGGCATGAATGACTACTGCTACTTTGATAATGTGATATTTCTTGTTCTGTTGAAAATAAAGTTACATAGTCAACCTTTATGAAAACTCATCAAACTGGCCATTTATTATTTGTGTACTTTTTGTGTGTATATTTTAAACCTTTTGCCTTAAAAGCATTTCATCATTAGTTATCAGAGTTGAATCATTAAAGAAGTTAATGATTTGAGAAGCTATATATTATTTTAATAAAATATTATGAGTTACATAGTACTGTGGGTTAGAGTAGCTGTTTAGTACTGCACTGGAGAACATGAAGTATAAAAAGGTAAATCTTGGTTATTAAAATTTAAAAATTATAACTAAAACCAAAAATAGGAAATTAACCAGCTTCTGTAACTTCTGTAAAAGAATCCTTATTTCTGTAACTGCATGATTGAGATTTCTAATTAAGAAAGCTTTATTCCAGAGGTAACCAAATCACAACACTGAATGAATTCACATCTTTATTAAGCCTTCTATGTTAAAGCTATAGCATTGATCTAGATAGAGTGATACTCTGAGGATTAATTTTGGAATGTTTGGGTAGATACTGTGAAGCTGTATAACCTGAACCACAAGTCCAACCAACATTCATTGTCACTAGGAGCAGCCTTTTCTCTCTGGCTGAGGACACTAACCTCTTCTCATCTAAGAAATTTTTTTTTTTTTTTTGTACCGGGGATCAAACTCGGGTCCTTGTGCTTGCATAGCAGGTGTTGAAACCACTGAGCTAAATCCCCGGCCCTCATCTAAGAAATATTAATGACAAGCACTAGGGTAATTTTCTTGCAGGACAAAGTTAATTATCTCCAAGAATTCATACCAGCTTTCACTGCTGTCAGACTTAGTATTTAACAGATGGTTTACTTGACTGATTGAAACCTAGAGTCAATTAATGCCTATGTTCAATAAAGAATGAGATGGGACAACATCCTTGATAAACTAGAGAGGAAGAAAACCATAGCACAGGGAGGCAAGAATCCTGAGATTTATAAAGTATGATCAAGTCACCCACATTTTAACACTTTTCACTAGTGGGTCCAGTAGACAACATTTTCACCCAGGCTTAGGAAATTACATCAGCAAAGGAAGCATCTACACTCTTGAAAAGCCTTGTAGTAATCCTTCTCTGCAGGCCACAGGTGACAGTAGCAGATACTAACATTCAAAAAGTTTCCCTGAATCCTTTGGGGATAATTGAATCTTTCCATCAAAGATGTCAGCAGCAATTAACTACCAGAAACAAGGTATTCAGAGTTATAGCAGAGCTGGAAAAAATGATCAAAATAGTGTGACTTAACAGAGTTTCAGTAGTGTCTAATCGGTCATGGTATCCTTATGATCAAAATCTGTTCTTTATTTCCACTGTAGTCTCACTCAATTGTCACATCTGGGGTGATTCACAAACCCAGAAACCCTTGAATAAATGGGAAGCAGGTCTACTTGGGAAAGGACCGGACTACATTTCCCAGTCTATACCAGTACTTTTTCTCCTTATCTTTCCCAAAATAAGTTGTAGCCATTTATCAGGTTCATTCATTTTTGGGAAAATTGACATTTTCAGACTTGGAGTAAATAACTAGTACTGGTTCTGAAATGCTGAGGGTTTCTAAATCACACAGTAGCCCAGCAGTCAAGGAGGTGAAGTAACAAATGGATACTTGGACTAGGTTTGTCCAGAGGGTCCTGAACCTAGCATAAGGATGTTTCCTTATTGCCTTAATGCATAACTTATACATACATTCCTAGATCTGAAAAGAAATGGTAATTCTGGTAGGAAAGTCAAAATAGAAGCCCCTAAAACTAAAGCCCTGTGTCAAAATAATAATAAAAAAATTAATCTATACCACATTCCTGGAGAAATTAGTGCATCACCAAAGGCTTCAAAGATGTAGAGTTGGTAATTCTTATTACATTTCCATTAAGCTAGCACATTTGGTCTGTGGAGGATATAAGTGAGACTTGGATGACATGGATTATCAAAAAATGGGTTATCAAAAGTTTAATCAAGATGTGATTCCAATTACAGGTGCTGTTCCAGATACAATGTCTATTGGATCAAATCAACACATGCCCTGGTAACTGGCTTGTAGCAATTGATAATAAAGATATTTTTTCTCTGTATTTGTGAATAAACTCTCATCAACACCTTTTACTTTTAACTAGCAAGCAGCACCTTCCATAGTTTTGTCTGAGAGCCGTGCCAGTTCTTTATACTTGATAACAATTTCTCCATCTCCATGGCATAATTTGTCGTACTATTCTGCAAAATATTATGCAGTTCCCCTATATTATGCTGTTATGCTGATTGAATTTAATAGAGGATTGGCACATAGTCCAGATACCCAGGTAAAATGTGTATTCTAGAAAGTGAGAAATATTATCTCTATGTCTATGAATTTGTCAAGATTATCTTGTATTTCCATCCATTCTATTTTCATATTTCAATGATAATTTTTTAAATTTATAATTTGTACACATACCTGGCAAAGCATTCCTTTTTCATATAATGTTTCCTTTTTTTGTAGTAATATTTCCCCCCTCCATCTGTATTTCTAAAGTCCTGTCCAAAATCAGTTCTTATAACAGCATTTCCAGATGCTGACCAGTGGTAATGTTAGAGATAAAGCAGAGTGAATCACCAAGTTGTCAGGCTATTTGTTTCAACTCTTGTTTTTCTGAAAGTATCCCAGTGTGTGTTGATTTTTCAACACCTTGGGCTCTTCTCAGCCAGAGACCCAGGCAGTGATTGGCATTTTTCTGTTTCCTTTTGTGGGTAGGCACCAAGGCTTCAGGCTCTCTGCTCTGAAGCTTTTGCTTTAATCAGGTCCTAACTCTGTCCTGCTGTTACTTGGAGTAGTTTTGGTTGTATTTAGTCAACACTGATTGGATTGATGGTTATTTTTTATTTGTAAGCTTAGAAAGTCACAGACATATGGCTTATCTCCTCTACCCTTGGCACATTGTTTCATTTTCTGTCCACAGTGATATTGGACTTATATTTGAGCCAATCTATGTATTTTCATTTTATTTTTCAAAATTATATCTACCATTACTATATGTTTGGAATACAAGGAGATATTCTGGTAGGAATATTGTGCTAGCTTAACCTGACATCACTATTTTTAGGTTTATAACAAAATCATTAGTTTGGGTAAAATCTACTAATTTGCAAATTGTGGTGAATATTAGCCAGTGGATAATTTTTATCACAGTTCTTTCAAAGATCATTAATTTCTTATTCTCCTGTACTTTTGTGTTACCGCAATATAGCCATAAATGAAAAATAATTTTCATTTTAAAATGGTACTGGAAAGGATACCTTTTGAAGCGTGAATCATGCAAGAGTTTTGCATGACTGAAATAATCAAATAAATTGCTTTTTGATTGTAGGAGCTGTTTACTGAAAATGGATTTTGGCAATGTGGAAATTCTCATGAGAAAATCAAAACATTTTTTATCTTGGTGGAATTTTTAAGCCTTATTCTGGCTGCTCATTTTGAATGTTCCTATGCATAATTTGGTGAAATAAATTGTTTAAGACTATGTTCCCAAAGTTAATGATCCTAAATTATCCCAAATTTGGAGTAGGAGTCAAGTATTTTTACTCTATTATGCCAGCTAACATTATAGAATAGGGGTAATTTTGAACTATAACTGGGGCTTTTGAGTTCTAAGCATTTATTTCTGAGATTTTCTGAAACTAATCTTCTCAAACATAAAGACCACTTTTCCTGTTTTCTCACATTGTCTTTCACTGGATTTGATAGCAATCACAGAAAATGCTTAGTCAATGAATGAATAAGTCAAACTATTCTTATAAATAAAAATGTCTTGGATGTGAGTCAAAGCACATAGAATTGGGTTGGATATACCTAGACCTGTAATTCAGTTCAGGAAAATTTATGAAAATGCTTGACCTAGAATCTATTTTTAATAATATGGCACACAATTAGTGTTCACCACATGCTTTTATTAAAAATATTCAAAGTCTGAATAAATCTTTCCTTGGTTAAAATAAATCACTAAATATGTAAATTATTCATGATTTATGTATCATATTCACAGAAATGATTAATGTTTGAATAATAATTGTACAAGTGTAATTTCTTGAATAGTTTTGTATATGTAAATAAATTGTTTCCTTTGTTTGTGTTCCAAGCTTCCTTTTCCAAAGGAATAATTTCTATTGGAGTGAAATTGTATCATTCCCAAACGACTTATTAGAAAACTAATTCTAAGACATATACTGGCATTTGGGAACATTATTTTCTCTATCCTATGAATAAGTCTGGACTTACCAGACAAAAAGTACAGAGATAATCTAACAATTATCTATTTAAGTTTTACAGACAACTGAAGAGGCCATTTCAGGGGACACAGAACCCAAATATCCAGTTTGGCAATGCTATATATCCTTTCAGAATACCTGCATTCACCACATTATAACCAAGTCTCCCTTTACCTGTTGCTGTGTTAACATGACCAAAACATTAAAAACCTTGAGAGTCTCTGAGCAACAGAATAAAATTTGCTTGAGTTCTTTATCATTTACATATGGTGAAAATATCTCCTTCTATTTAAATCACAATCAATACTTTCTTTGAAAATGATATATTTACATCATAGATTTGTTTTGAGAGAACAACTTATCTTGTGCATTTTGGCAGAGACATTGAGATGTGCATTATGTCTTTTTCTTCGTGGACACAGAGGATGTCTTATTTTTTTAACCACTGACCAACTTAGGCCCATGGTGAGGAAACGGGAGTGCTATGGGCCCTTCTAAGCTTGGATTTCAAAATCATTTGCACATTTTATGCTCTCTTCTTCCAACATGGTACTGGCCTACATGACCCAGATGGCTTAGCCAGAAGGTGAGCAGGTAGGGAGGAAAGTGGTACCCCTACTCCAGACCCAGAAAATTGCTGATTATGTTAGTAAAATAGGAAATTTCTTTGCTTAAGCCATAGAGATTTGGGGGGGATAATTTTTTTTAAGAGTGTCTGTCTAATATATAGATCACAGAAATACAGCCTGTTTTACCTTTTGGGAAGGAGAAAAGGGGTTGTCTTTAAAGCAGAGAGGTAATTTTCATAGGGTAGATTCACAAAATATTTGTGCTTTTTAAGGTAAGGTAAAACCCTCAATATTTGACTTTAAGTTTGTTCAAACAGTATTAGCCACTAAATGTGAAGTTGTCTTAATTTTCTTAAAGGGGTGTTGCATACACTGAAAAAAGTAAAAACCAGAAAACAGTTTTGTGAAGTTTTCTTTAGTTTTAAAATTACTGTTTGAGACATTAAAATTACAAATCCAAAACTTGTTTCCTTCTTAGGTTTTTAAATATAGCTTATAATCTTATTATATACTTATAAATACAATAAATATTCAGCAGTCACTTTTAAGAGTCTTTACTCTCTTTTGAAACTTGGTTAATAAAATTATCTTATATGTATTAAAGGCATATATTTAATATATTTAGCTTCTTTCAGGGGTTGCTCAGTATGCTGACTTTAAATTTATGAAAATGATGACAATTTTCTCTATTGAGTATAGTGTACAAGAATTTAGTGAGATTTCAAATTAAAGTCACATCTCTAAAGCAATTAAGGCCATCATTCTAAATTAAAAATTTTAAAACAGACCTGTTTAGTAGTTAAAATTATTTTACATATTTTAAGTATAGAAGTCAGTTATCAAATACACACATTCTTTAACAGGAAATCGTTAATACTGTGGGTTTCAGTCTTCTAAGAATTTTCATTCTTAATTACAAACTATGGTGGACTTAAAAATGCTAATCTGCTAATAAAAAATTATGTTTTATCAAGAAAATTTTAGAAGGTACCTTCTTATCAAAGTGGAGCTGAATGATGGCCAGAAATGCTACTGGATTCTTGATAATGACATGGTTGAACTTATACTAAGGACTATTTCATAACTTAATTCCTTAAATTGGTCTTTTATCCCTTTTTATAGTCTTCATCCCTAGTAAATACAATCTAGGCTGTTCATTTGATTAAGTTTAAATGCACTTTAAAGCTTTTTTTCCTCTCATTTTTTTCCTGTTTATGGGACTTTACAAGTGACTTTCCATTGAATAGTGGATATCTTTCATATCTCATATGGCTTACAGATCATAATCATAACACCCAAGGGCTTCCCACCAGCACTGAGCCAGTGACACCCTACTCTTGCAGGGTCATATATGTTGATTTTAATAAGTTGATTAAACCTGTTTTAATATGTTGACTAAACCCATTGTCTACACTCTCAGACTCAGTGCTCTGCCTCACTGAGATACAGATGTTTGGATTCCATGAAGCATTGCATCTTCGACAGCAGGATGACCTATTAACAGAGCCCACAACACTGGACCTCCCCACATATTTGTCTTCAACTAGAATATGGTCTGTTAAAGTGATTTTGTAAGCATTTAGTCTAATTCGGTTGTTTTACAGAAAATAGCATTGAAAGTAACAGAGAAAAATGTCTTACACATTTTCAAATTGTAGGCAAATCACAAATTGTGGGCAAAGCTAATACTTTTTCCACAAACTTCTAAGGCTAGATCATTGTTTCTCCATGGAAAGCTTTGGACAAACTTAAGACATGCAGAGTCAAGAAACACCAGAAAAAGTGAGGCAACACATAATCTTCCATCTCATAAAGAGGACACAGAACCACCACTGATAGATCACCCTGCTCCATCAAGGCTGAAGGAATGCACCTCACACCTGCACAGCATCTTTGCTAAACTCTACTTCCAAGAACTTAGTCTTCTGAAATTAGACTGTTAGTGACAAAACTAGCAGTGACAAATTTCTGATGTGCAAGTTTATCATTGCTGGATAGATATTGTTTCAGTTGAATGCACCAAAGTCTAATTTAAAGTACAAATTTATAGGATGTTAGTTAAGGGTTAAAAGAAATAAAGCTGTTTCACTTTCCTAGATGACTGACACTGCTGGAGATTACTTCAGGGAAAAAATTTATGAAATGTAATGACTTCAGTTCTCAAACCCAAGGTAGAGAGAGATCCCACAGCTATTAAAGTCAATAAAAGAGAGAGAGAGAGAGACAGAGGATCCTACATGTGATTCTGAACAGCTTTTGCCTTTTTTTTTCGCACATAGAACTCAAAAAGTTTCTTTCCCCACTCCCTCCCCTTTCCTTTACCTCATCCACCAAGGGTGTCTTAAAAACAGCAAAGAAACTCCTGGGATGCACAGTTCTATAAGATGTAATTATGGTATCTTATTTTTAAGAGTTTAAAAGTGCATCTTTATGACCTTATGCAGCCACAGTAACTTTTATATGTTTGATTGACACAAACCATGCCTTGACAACAAACATTTTCTCAAACTGTAGAAGTGTGAGATTTCAGTCACCCTGGTCTCCCCTCCTCCAAGTGACATCCCCTCCATTCTTCCTGTCCCTCCTCATTTGTTTAGTAATATCGATCAGCTATAGTTCACAGAAACCAGTTAGTGACCCCAAGACAGCTCTTCTGGTTGTTGTAAAAGCTAAAATGAACTAAAATAAAGTGCATGTGATTCATGAGCTACATATATGGGTGGAACTCAGAAGGCCCAGCATTTACAGATCATTTAAAGGTGATCCTTCATCTGCGGAGGTTTATATTGTCCATGTTTAACTTTTGATTTTTAAGTGAAAGGGGTTACCTTTCCCTCTCAGATAGGTGTTTTTATATAGCAGATACACATATTGTAGTGTTTTATAGAATGCCTAATACCCTACAAGATAAACCAGGCTTTCAACTTTCCTGAGAGTTTTTGGCTAGAGCTGCAAATGTTGGCCAAAACCATCAGGGCAAGGACAAAACTTTCTTCCTATGCAGAGACCATAATATGTGTACATAGAAAGAGGGATACGTACTTACTTCTTCCAAAATGATGGAAAGTCTAGACTTTAAAAGAAATCAAATAAGTTTATATTGAGCTATACTTGTACTTTTACTAGAGATAACATCATTGTGTTTTCACACAAGCAAACAAACAAACATTGACTGCTCTTCCTCCAACGTTTCCTTGGAGTCCTTTAAAACAAGACTGGCTACCATCTGGAGCAGCCTCCTGGGC
The DNA here is from genome assembly GCF_000247695.1 of Heterocephalus glaber. Next base: position 9,891,527 of record NW_004624799.1, on the reverse strand, counting down.
ATTTGGGCAGAAGAATATTGAGTGGAGAAAGAGAAAGTTCTCTGACATCATATTTTATGTGAGTAATTCATATTTCAATGACCTCTCTGTTGGTAATATGGGCTTTTTCTGATGACTATAAAAAAAAAGAAAAGCAACCTCAAACGCTCCCTTCACCCTTTCACATGTTACTGAAATAGCGTGTGTAAGTGTTTACGGAAAGCAGCCCCAGTAGTCCCCTTCTCTTCAGGTTTTCCTGACCAGATGTCTATTTTTAGTCACTGTATATAGCCACTAATAAAACTTCCCTTGAGTAACTAAGGAAGCACGATGGCCTGGCTAGTTTATTTTACTCCTCATTTTCTCACAAGAAGACCAAGAATTGTTACCGATTAGTCAACAGATATTTGCTGAATTTACAGAGCAAGAGTAGTGTGCTGCATTGAGTCTTTTGGTTAATTCATCCTGAGAAAATATGTAGAAGTATAACACAGAAATCTTCAGCTTCCCAGCACCTACATATCCAGGACCTTTTGGGCTCCAGAACAATTTCAGTTCCAGGAATAGCTCAGAAAATGAACAAATACCATTTTGATGCAGTCCTGAATTTTTAGGAACTGATAAATGACAGGATAAAGAGGCCAAAGTCCAGAAACACTGTGAAAGACTGGCTCATTACTCATCAGGAAAGAAGCAGTATGATTGGCTTGAGAGAGTAATAAGAGACTGCTCTCCACTTCTCACCATGATTAACAATCAGGAAACAGAAGAAGCAAAGGGTTCTTCTCCAGGGCAGTAGCCATCAGAAGGAGGAATAGCTCTGGAATGCATCCAGGATGACTACAGGTAAGGCATTCTTAACCATGCCAAAATTGCTGCATGTTAAACTTAAAATAAAAATAGATGGCTACTGTGGCCAAGGGACTTGCACATGTGTTGGCTATAGAGAATATCAGCGACACCCATGAGATCCTGCAAGCCAATGGTCAGACTGCTGCCATCCCCATTTTCCAGGCAACAAGCAAAATTTTGCAGTTCTGCCTTGAGTGGGGCCAATAACTGGCTTGAAATTCACTAGCACCTGAACAGTGAGCCTTGATGTCAGAAATTAAGGTGATTTATAGGAAATGAAGTTAAATTTCTTGCATACATGAATTTAGAGAATGAGCTTCAAATCTCTACTCAACTATCTGTGTAATAGATATTATTTTTATTTTATAGATTAGAGAAACTAAATGTGAAATTAAGAAATTTGCATAAGGTTATCCTTTAGTATGTGATATACCCAACATTTGAATTCAGGGAAAAATTTAGCAGAGACCAGCAGTCTGCTGATTAAAAAAAAACAAATTGAGTAGCAAGTGTTTCTTCAAGAAAATGTAGAAGCTGTAGGTGGTGGTGCATACCTGTAATCTCAACACCTGGGAGGCTGAGGCAGGAGGATCCCCGAGAGTTTGAGCCTAGCCTGGGCTACTCTACATAGAGTTCAAGTCCAGTCTGAACCCTGTCTCAAAAACAAACAAACAAACCAACCAAAAACAAACTAAAAAGAAAATATGGAAAGTGGAGATGAAGAATCTAGTATGCTAAAGGAAGGAAAAACCCTAAAGATTAGAAAGAAAATGCCCAATTACTGATGAGAATCCTCTAAAGCATGTGCTAGGCTTACTAAAGCAACAATCATGCAGCAGTAATTTTGTTACAACATAATGAACATCTACTGAAAAAAATTGCTTAGAATCTGGCTACAACAACTGACGAAGGCCATAGATAGAATACTGGGTGCAAATTGACAGGAAGCTGTCTGTGGGCCAATAGATTTGCTTAGAAAATATATTTTTAATGATACCACCACCCAAAACACATTGATAGCAGTGATAAAGAAAAAAAAAATAATTGTCTAGAGGATGAAAAGTAAAACCCAAATGAAAGTTGCTTCAGCTTTGGCATGTAGTAAGTTATTTGTTTAATACATTGATTATACTTCACTAACCTTAATAAGGGAAAGTAAAAAGGAAAGAAAGGAGGGGAGTATAAAAAGACTTTTCCGTTATTTAGTTCTAGAATTTTTTTCAGAAGTTTATGATCTTATAATTCTTTGTGCCCACAATCACTGATGATCATAATAGTGATTAGAAAAATGATTAAATTATATTTAGTGATCACTGTTCAATGCTAATTCTTATGCATTGTTGTACCTGTATAAATTTATAAAAATGAATTTTTGTAGAGCAAATTGACAATATGTATCAAGATCTTAAAAACAACTCACATTCTCTAATTCAGAATTTTATTTCTTGTAGTCTATCCTAGCTGGGGATTTAGCTCAGTGGTTCTGCCACCTGCCTTGCAGGCACATGGTCCTGAGTTCAATCCCCAGTACAAAAACAAACAAACAAACAAACAAAATACCTGAAATTCTATCTTAGATTTGTTTTTTTCAAAGGGCATATATATGAAGATACTAGCCACAGCACAACTATAAATTGAAAGTTGTCATTTAATTACTTTCCATTCAAACTGAGAGGAATTGTTAAACAATTTACTGCTATATTTTGTTGTTAACAAAATTACAGATATAAAAATACATATAAAACATTGAAAATTGTTCCTGTGAAATTCAGTGAAAAAAATTATTAAAAATTTATTTATGCTTTGATTACAAATATTTTAAAGATCTCTTGGTATGTGAGAAAAAAATAGAAGAACATAAACTAACAGTGAAATGATTATTTTGAATAAAGATATACATAATCATATTATCTTTTTAAAATCTAAATTATAGGTATAAGGCTGTTCTATCTCCTGTTAAATATTTCAATTTTGTACAGAGAATAAAACTTAAACCTGGAATTTTAATTTGAAGACTACATTTAATACTAAAATTAATTCAGGTAAATGTTTATTGTATTTTCCAAAGCTTTTATTTTTTAATTATGTTATATTTGTGGAATTTAAAGGTTTAATCATAAGTTTTTTTAGAAAATAAGACTATATAAATTGACTTTCATATTTTTTCTAATCAAATCTTCATTGAAAGCAAAAAATCTTATTTCTTTACTAACTGTAAATGCTATGAACTTTAAATGCTATAAGGATAAGAACATACTTGTATATTTATGCAAAAATAGGATTAACCGCATTGATGTATGCTTTTGTTTTTTAGTATTTCCAGTATTTGTCTCACATAAAAGCAACAACATCCAAAAACTAAAGGAATTTGAAGCCAGATTCAACTATGTAAATATTACCTGAGATCTGGAAAGGTATGCAAAATAACAACCTAATGAGAACATTTCAGCCAGATTTTTCCAACTAATAAAACTGTTGTACATATGATAATTGAGTTTTTAAAATTAAAATTGATCATTTGGAAAAAGTACATAGAGAAGTGGTCCTATACCCTTATTCCCTTTAAGTTTTAAATGATTGATGATTTATAATTCATCACCTCCTAAAGAATTTTGACAATCTGGCAGTGAAGGAGCCCTTGAAATACAGAAATGAATCTTTAGTAGTGCAATATCAACAATCAGTTACTTCAGGATAGGAGAAATGAGAAGTGAATGGAAGTTAGTTAGTCTTAAAATCAAATGCTGAAGATAGTTATTGATTTAATCTCTGCATAAAATTGGTGGAGGCTACTTGCACACACACAGTTTTGGTTTACAGAATTACTATAGTTTAGGACTCAACATTTGAGTTGGACCTATCCAACAGTTCCAAGATATAAACCCACGTGTATAGCATTGGGAAAGAATTATTTCTTTTGAGGAGTAGTAACTGATCTTATAATCATCTTTCTGCATGCCCACCTTTCTTCTCAATGTGAGTAATATTAATAAAGAGCTCAATTATTCACTTTGAAGGTCTTTGGAAGGAGGGTTCTGATATAGACTACTAAGTGAATGAAAGAGTTGAGATAGCTTTGAATTGGGAATTCAAATTGGGAATTGGAATTGGGAAATTATGCCATTGAACAATAGTTCATTCTTATCCTATCCATTCTAGAATGGCTCAGTAACTAGACAAAGAAAGGTAATGATTTTCAGCTACTTGATTTTTCCAGACTCATACCTCAGTGAGGCCAGGATCTTGTCTCAATAGAGTTTTAAACAAATAAAAGATTTACAAAAAGTGACATAAACTAAGGTTTCAATTATTGGCTAAAATAAAGTAGGCTATATAATAGTCATCTTCATAAGTGTGACAATAGGTCTGTACTCCATTACTGTTGATTAATAAGAGTTCAATAGTTTATGTGCTTATATTAATGTCTGTGTGTGCTTTCCAGTATTAGTGCACTCATAGATAAGGGCTATGTCTGTCTCACTAATTGTATTAATTTTTATGGAAACTTCTCCAAATATAAGTTTTGTGATGTGATTACAATAATGAAGATAGTGATCTTCTACATTAATACTCTCCAAGAGTTCACAAAAGCAGTCACTAATGTAGACAGCTTCAACATGTCTTCTTGAGCATATGGGGAATTTTTTGGTAGAACAACTCTGGAAGAAAAATCTATAGGTTGTATGGTGTGTGTATTGTTTTCTTTATTGATATGAACCAATTATTTTCTATAATTATTGTGTGAAAATACGCATGACCTAAAGAGCCCGTATTTCTCTACTGTCTCACTATTTTCTTCTGAGACTTAATTTTTTGCTAACCTGATGAGTATTAAATTGTGCCTTGTTTTATTTGGCATTTTCCTGATTTCTTCTAAAAGGGACCATCTAGATTTATTTTTTGCAATTTGCATTCCTTTTTTAAAAAAATTGTCCTTAAATACTTATTTGCCCAGTTGGCAATTTTAAAAATCAATTTTAGGAAAAAAATATGGATATATTTTTGACATTACTGTTTTGGTTTTATATTTTTAAAAGTGTATATTTCCCAATATATTGCCTTTTGAAAATATGTTACATGCTTTGCTTTGTAATACAGAATTTTTCCCTAGATGTAGTTTTAACTGATCTTTTCTTGTCTTTCTACTTTTTGTGTCTTATTTAAGTGACTTCTTCTTGTCCAATGTCATAAAGATGCTCTTTTTTTTTCTTTGAAAATGTCTAATTTTCACATTTAGATTTTGTATACAGCTAAATTAGTTTCTGTTCATACATAGAGTTCAATATCAAATTTAAACTTTTCCTATATCAATGACCAGTTGTTCCAACAAAATTTAACAAATAGTCTTTTCTCCTACTCTTTTGTACTGCCATTTCTGTCATGAAGTGATTTTGCATAAATGCTTAAGTCATTTTCTTGGTTCCCTTTCAGAACCATTGAACTATTTGTCTTCCTGCACAACAATACCACACCATTTTGTACTTTCTTCTTTTAAAAATTCTTTTATTGGTACATTTTAGGTATACAACACATTTACATTTCTCATTGGGAACTTGTACCTTTACATGATGCATTTTGGTTCTTATTTTTTCCCCATTCCTAGCCCTCCCTTCACCCCTCCACCCTTCCCTATTTACAAAGA
>NW_004624799.1:9860879-9872488 GCF_000247695.1 Heterocephalus glaber | reverse complement strand
AGGGGTAGTGGGAGGGGCAGGGGAAAGGAAAGAAGGGAAAGGAAAAATGATGAGAAATGAAAAAAATGGAAATAAAGTCTTTGTAAATAGGGAATGGTGGAGGGGGTGAATGGAGGGCTCGTAATGGGGAAAAAATAAGAACCAAGATGCATTATGTAAAGGTACAATTTCCAATGAGAAATGTAATTGTGTTGTATACCTACAATGTACCAATAAAAGAATTTAATAAAATGAAAAAAAAAGAAAGAAAGAAAATGTGGTATGTATATGTACAATCTCCCTACAATAGACATAATCATTATTACTGTAAATATATACTAATAAAAAATTAAAATAACCATATATATAGGAAGCAAGTATTTTTTTAAAAAGTCTTTTTGATTTATTGTTATTTGTTAGATATATGTTACCCTCCATTATGTAACAGAAAACAAAACAAAACTTAAACTTCCTAAGCCTGAATTTTCCCTTAAAATAAACTATATTATATTCCAATCATTTTAGAAATGTAGAATTTTCCCATATTCTCTTAATTCTCACAACAATAAAACATTAAATTCTGTGCCTCATTTTCTTCAGAAAATAATGAGAAAATAATGAAAATAATGAGAGAAAAGATCATTGGGTGAACAGATCACAGGAGTTTGTATGCCCCAAGGAGTAATTTGTATCAGCCTGAAAGCAATAGAGAGCCATTGGAGAAGTCTGAGTAGAAAGAAATCAGATAATAGTAGTTCCTCAAGAAAGCAAGTGAAAAGATGTGTACACAAGTCAGAGCAAATAAGAATTAGAATTCAGACTGCAGAAATGAGACTATGAGGTTAATTCCTTAGGCGTATGCCTTTGAAGCCACCCTGTGAATTAGATAAATTACCAGCTGCATCTTTCAGATGAAGAATTTTATGTAGAGAGAATTTAAGTGAAAGGATGTGCTTATGTATTCATTAAATGTGTATTGAGGGCATGCCATGTCCCAGATTATACTATGGTGATGAAATAAAACCAACAATATTTTCAAACTCCAAAAAGTATGGTGATTAAAGACAGTGTTTCTTTGGGAAATATTTGTAGAAAGAGTGATTGACTAAAGACTGAATGAGTAGACTATATTACTTATAATACTTTGGAATGATTTCTTATGAAAAATAACAAAATATACCTTTAGATTTCTAATTCAACAAATACACACCCTCTGTTCTTAGTTGTATTCAATTCAAACTACCATAGCTGATGTGTATCTGAATAGCCACTTGGAAAGTATGTTAGTTTTCTATTGCTTTTGTACCAGATTACCACAAACTTTGTGGATTAAAATAATTCAAAAGTGTTTTCTCAGAGTTCTGTAAGTTAGAAGTCCACAATGCATCCCATAAGACTAAAAATTTCTTTCTGGAGTCTTCAGCAGAGAATCTGTTTCTTTGTTTATTCAGACAGTTGGCTGAAGTCAGTCCATTGTAATTGTAAGACTAAGATTCTACAAATTAGATGATGATACAATAAAGTCCTTCCTCCTATGTGCTACAATAATGGAAATACAAAGTATTGTGAAGAATAGAAGATGGAGAGATTATCTTTCCTCTAAGAAATCAGGGATGAATTCATTGCATCATCCAGATATTGATGAGTAGGTAAGATCTCAACAAACAGAGAAGGAAAGAGACCTTTTGGCAATAAAGGATGGCCAAATAAGGTTCAGAGCTGGGTGACTGTTGTATATCCTTAAGTACTTGGAATTCCTTCAGACTGTAGTAAAGGTCAGGTAATAATGTTTTATTGGATTAAAAAATTAAGTGGTATACAGATAGGAAAAAAACTACAGAGAATCACATTTTTTCAGGATTTTTGGCTTTTTCTCATAGAACATGAAGAAACATCAAATGCCTTTGAAATAGAAAGTCAACATCAAGAGTATATCAGAAGGGCTGGGGATTTAGCTCAGTGGTGCCACTGCTAGGTCCTGAGTTTGATACCTGGTAACAAAAAAAAAGAGTATATCAGAAAATTGGAGAGGAATAAGAGCCTGAAGGTGGAAAGCCCCACCAGAAAGACTCATAATAGACAGGACAGAGGTAATGAATGACATCCTAACTACAGTGGAAACAGTGTTAATTTAAGTGCAAAGGAAATGAGAAGGACATTGAGGACAAAGAATCAGAAGGAATGTGGCAGGCATGAGAAGTGAAACAAAGTGAAAGAATGTGAGTTCAAGACAGTTCTAAGGTGTAGAGCCTGTGCAGGAGGTCTCAGAGAGTAGAGGAAACCTGAGTAGAAAGAGAGAAGTGAAGTGGAGGCAAAGCGTTGGGTAGAGGGGCAAAGAGGACGAGATCAGCTTTGACCAGTTAAATCTGAGAAACTGGCAGAAAATTTAAGTGGAGATATTCAATGTAAGAAAAAGTCTCAGCAAAGATGAAATGGGGTCCAAGAAAAGAATGTTCATTGTTATGAGGTGAGAACAAATCAATGATCAAAGAAGATGGAAGAGAGTTACAGTGGATAAGATGGCATGAGAAGATTTAGAATAAAATCTTGACCAAAATGCTGGGATGACGCTTAAAAGAAAGAAAGCACTGAGGACAAATATCTACCTTCATGATATATTTATCAGGAGTCTTTGGGGAGAGACAGAGACAAGGTATAAGACCAATTTGAAGAATGACTTTTGTTTCTGTTCAGAAAGCATTCTAACAGTAGAATTTAACTTAACAAAAAAAGAGTAAAACCTATGTGGAATACTAAAAGTGTCGTGGCAATTTGGGTGAGGTGGGAAGTTTTAACTCAACATTTATTTAACTTTTAAAATGCCATTTCAAATTTCTAAAAAGGATAAGTAATTTTTTTTTGCTTCAGATTACATATTCTAGCAGTAGGAATCATATGCATGGAAATTGCCAAGGCATGTCTTATTTCTAAGTAACTTGAACTGCACATAAAGTATTTAAATATCAGCCAGGATTAATGTATGCAATGGCAGCTCTGAATATTACCTGACATGCTATAGATTTGCCAACAGCTGAAAAAACAAGGACATTTTCCTGACTACTGCCAGGAGGGCAGAGTCATCACCTGAATGACAAGCTTCAGGAGATTCACTGGTGTTTGACTGCAGAGGGCTCTTGAAATTAGTGAGCATGAAAAGAATGTGCTGTGAACCACCCTCAACTGTTTATCTGGGAGGGCCCATAGATAGTGTGCTTGACAGTGAAATTCTAACCCTGAAAACTGATGAGATGCCAGTGCTTTGCTGCCTTGCTGGGGCTGCCTTGAGTATCTCCACTTACTTCATTGGGGAGTGACTGGTATTTGAACACTGATAACTGCAGTCTTGATGCTGAGCCTGTGTCAGAGAGAACATTTCAGAAAAGCAAATGGCTGAGAAAAGAGTTGGGCTTGCATATGAGGACAGAGGTATCAGACTAATGGTAGCTGCTGTCATGGTGGAAGGGATTGGGCTGCAGGAAAATTTCCTAGAGAAAGACTATGTGCTCAGAAGGTTATGGGTTAAATAGGAATATAGAAAAAAAGTAAATTCATTTACTTTCTGTCTTAGCATTGCACTAATATATGCTGAGGATTTTTTTGTGTGTGACAGAGATAGAAGCTAGCTTAGAAAGCTTGGATTATAGAAATCCTGGCTGAAAACAGTTGCCTTTTGCAAATGAAACCTCTATTCAATAATACAAATAAGATAATAAAAAGGAAAAATATATATTACTTTAAGCTTTCTCACAATACTTTTCCCATGCTATTTAATGCATCTTAAAATGCATTTGTCTTTCTGACTTTAGTAACCAAAAACCATAGAACAATCTACAGTTACTGATCCTTTATTAGATCAAACAAACAACCGAAAAATCCAAAACTTCTTATTTATGTATTTCTCTTGTATTAGGTTGAGCCATCAAATCTGTATGGGACAAACACAGAGACAGAAGACACTGTGAGCTGTACCAATGAAACAGCAAGTACACTGATTTGTGAATGTGTTGCTAAATTTAACTTCATTTGTCATCTTCAAAAGAACTTTAAAAGAGATGAAAACAATAGCACTATATATACAAATAATGGCAAGGAAAAGCACAGACCGGTGGCTGAGTAGTAATGGCACACGGTCCTACAGGGTTTCAAATTGGCCCAGTGGGACCACAGCACAGGCTTTGAGAAGTGTCTCAGAGATGGGGCAGATTCTAATCTTGTGTCATTATAAATATCTTAATGATGAAAATCAGATTTAACAATCTTATGGCCTCCAGGGTTACATATTTATATTTCTGATGATGCCATAGTGTTCTTTGACTAAACACACAACTGGTTTGGGATCCCCCAAAGCTTGCACATTTCCCCCTCCCTCCTTTCAAATGTCCCCAGTGAACACACTGAGTTCTAGGGACTCACACACTTCATCATAGCATTTTACTCTGAAAATCACTTTCTAGAATTCCTTACCTCTTTCTGCTATTAACTTACTAGCGGAATGTGTCTGAGTTCATGAGCAGATGAACTGGCAAATATAAAAATCCATATATTACATAAGCTGTTGATAGTTCATGTGCTCTTTTTCCAAAAGAATCTCAGGCAGAGGGATTTACTTTTAATATTCCAGCCCTCTTAAGTTAAAGGCAGTGTTGTTCCTCTGAAAGATTTATAATAAAGACAAAGAAGAGGAGTTAAATTCCTCATTAATAGCACAACAATTGTACTTTTGTTATATTCATTAATGTTCTTATGTTGATATTTTTGAGGTTCACAGATTATACTGAATTTCCTGCAAATTGTATCTATTCCTCAGAGACTTGGTAAGTATTTTCATGTTTGCTGTGAAGCTCAAATTCAATATCAGATATGGTTCATTAACCAAACTTAGGACCTTGTTAGTCCTACCTTCTCAAATCAGTATTACACACCAAGATAAGCAATTACTCCCTAAGTTTACATTAGAAATTCTTGTACTCAAAGAAACATTAAGCAAAAGAGTGTTTAGAAATGTCTTGGTCTATACTTGCAATATGCTTATTTTCCCCAGTATTAATTGTATGTCTAAAATTCTTTTCAAAAATATGTAAGATAGATGTTATAAATATCTTCCTGCTTTGCAAAAGAAATGAGAATTATATTTAAGTTAGAAGAAAATATATGGATTTTAAATTATTCTTAAGAAGAGAAAGCGTATACAAAAGTGTGTATTTGAGTGTAATGCTGAATTAATTGTAGAGTAATTATAATAAAGGCAGATGTTCAAGATTGGAGAAAAGGACCAGGAGAGGGGGAAGTGATAGGGGAAGGGGTAAAAGGGAATAGAAAATGATTAACATATGAGTATATACATATATATATATAATATATATATAAATTTTCCTAAACAAACATAAATATCATGTATTTATATATCAAACATATACTAATAAAAATAAAATGCAATGATTGTAATAATGATTTCTATTGTATTTTAAGCATTTACCCTCTGCCAAGTATGCTTAAGGACTCCATGAACATTTTATCTAAGGATGTTATGGATTTTGTATCATTTAATTCTTACAATAATCATGAACTGGGTAGCATTAGTATTTTCTTTTTATGTGTGAAGACCCTGGGGCTTGAGATAAGACTTTGCTAAGCAAAGCTGGCCTTTGAACCAGGACCCATTCAAATCCAGGACCTGCCCTCTTAAACCTGAGACTGAATTCTTCAGAGTAAATTTCTTAGGAGATATGAAGCAAAATCATGGATAATTATTTGTGCTTTTTGGTCAAAATGAGTTTAGAACCTTACTAGTGGATGGGGATCTTATTATTAAAGAATTTGTTGGGAATTTTTATTTCCAACTGTGAAGGTAGGCAAGAAACATTTCCTATCACACTTGAATTCTTTCTTTAAATTCTGAGAGGTGTAATTTCTTATTTTTGTGAGATGGAAAGGAAAGTGGTGGTTGGCAGATTGACAGGTGAACAGAATAATCAGTGGGATATAACAGCTGTTGTGCTTCAAGGTGACCTCTGCATATCCATGACAGTAGCAGAGAATTCCCTGTCAAACTTCCTGCTCCATGTAGGGTAGATGTAATCTTCTCTTCTTTGCTTGGATAGCACAGGTAAAACTTTCTCTATAGAGTGCAGAACCAAAGTGTCACATTCTCTTTGATTCTAGAAGTAGATGTATTTCTGAAAGGTTGAGTATAATCACATTAGGCTTATTGATCCATATAGGAAATGTAGGATAGTGATGCATTGTGTCATTTGTTCCTGTAACATATTAAATAATAAAATTGTGAGAAATTTAACATCTATTGATAATAAGATATTTAAAGAAAATCAGAACACAGAGACAAGGAATCCCATGATGTTGCTTTTATGTGAGCTTTTTGAAAGATGAATTATCTGTAATTTTTAAAGCTTATTTTCACTTAGCAAGATTTCTTAAAACAGGATGCATTTGTATTTGACTTCCAAGAAGAGTATTGACTAATACGTATATTCCATACTAACTATAAATCTGGGTATTTACTCTCTTCTTCGTCCTCATGTGTAGAGTAGAACATATATATCACAAGTTGTTGAGCAGATTCAATATGCTAAATCACGGTATTTGCCCACAGTTAGAGCTTGCTAAGTGAGAGTTCTTGATCTTTACAGTCAATTTGACATCCAGAAAATTCTCTCTGACAGTGCAGAGCTCTTGGAGTTTTGTCTCAATTCTAGCACTTACTTGCTGTGTGACTTCCATTGGTTCATCTATAAAATGGGAGTGACAACTGATGGTGAAAATTGAGAGGAGTGGAACAAAAGATCTTTAGAGATTTGCTCTAGGTCTAAAACTGGAATCCATACTCACCATCAAGAAAGAGAGATTTAATTTAACAGTAAAATTTAGAAACTGATAGAAATCGTTGCTTAGCAAAATATGGTATTGTTTCTTAACTGACTATATCCTCTTGTATTTATCACTGCCATTAGAGAAAAATGGGATAGGCTGATTTCATGCATTCTCATCCACATTGAAAACTCTTCTGTTTTTGGTCAGTAGCATTTTTCTTAGTCTTTCAGTTCTTCCAAATTCATATCTTTCTCCCTTTCTTACTTTTTCAGATTTACCACTCTAAGGGCTATCTTTAAAAATGGGCTCAGCATCTAAGCAAATTTTTGGAGTTGTGATTAATTTTGTGCCCTTCCTCATATGTTAGAACCCCCAATTTCTCTCTCATCATCCTTTCTCTCCTGATAGATTTGCCCTCCTAATACTCTTTAACCCTTTGGGCTTACCTTATCTTCCTTGGCTCTTTTGCTTCTCTTATCTCTATCCTGTTAGCCTTAACTGATGTAATTTGTCTTTTCTAGGGTTCCTCCTCCTCTCTAAAGTCATGAACACTCACTCTGAATATTTCTCACCTCTTGCATTAGTCTTTGTCAGCTGAATTCCAAACTAATACACTTTTTATGAAAGTTCATAGCTAAGTCCAGGCTTTTCTCATACATCTGGATTTTCATTCCACTTTGCAGAACATCATATGATACTCAGCAAATCTAACTCCTACAAATTTGTTTTAGATGCCATTTATGATTTCTAATACAGAATTGATGCTAGCATCAGGTTTTGGTTGTGCAGTTGATTGCAGATTTGAGCAAATATTTTGTCCAGTGGCTTGGTCCATACCTCACTGAGTCAACTATATGTGTGGTTTCTAGTTTACCTTGCAATCTAATTTTGGACAGGTCACAGTATCCATATAGCTCTCAGTACAATGCATGATTAGATGTATTATTTTCCAGATCTAGGCAACTTAACTTCCTTGAAAACAGTACCAAGGCTTTAGAGCAATTCTGAAACTTTTTATGAGGTTGGATGGATATTCTCAAGCCTTTTTTCTTAGAGTAGGGAGTTAGGGTCATAAGCTCAAACTGCATATATTTATTTATATTTTTCTTTAATGTACAACATTTGAAAATATAGTTCACTTTATTTAACATATTTAATTTAAGTAAAAAAAAATCTCCCAATTCATGGTCTATGCCTGAGTTGAGGGAGAGGACATAAATGAAATCTTGGGTGGAGGAGCTGTGGGAACTGCTGAAAGAGGTGGTCCTCAAGGTCTCTGCTGGTTCAGGGCTTATTGGAGCAGGCTGGAATTTATCTACAGAGAAAGCTGTCAACTCTCTGAATCTTAACTCTGTAGTTAACTGGAGGGATGGAAGGCAGAAGGTTTTGCTCTAAGAAAGGGTCAATTGTCATTCTTTCCTTTCACAACAGGCTTGATCTCATGTAAGCTAGTCCAGTCCTTGGGAATTTATTTAGTACTTGGAGTTAAATGTGAAGCAAATATTTCTTCAAGCACATTTTGATCTTGGCTTTTCTTTCAATTTTCAAGCTACCAGGAAAACAACCCCGGAAAAAAGTTTTTCTCCATAGTTTCTGTAGCTGGGGTGACAAGAATTTGTTAAGTTACATGGTAACCACAGGGTCTGACATGAGTTACAAGCCTGAAATTTAGTGTCATGTTGTACTGCAGGAACTTTTAAAATTGTTAGAGAAAAATTTTTTTACTTATATGGAGAATCATGTGTCACATGTCTGACAAAATGGCATATGAATCTTCTAGTCTTTCAGTTAAGAAAAAAGGCACAACAAATATTTTCATACTTCCAAGTTTTTAATATTAGGAAAGTAGAGGAAGTTGCAGGATAGCGATGAACTGGTGAGCTACTTTATATTTGCAACACAAAGCCAAGATTCTAAAGAATAATTATGTAGTCTAAAAAGTCATTGTATTAACATGAAAATGATAAATGTCCTGTGGCATGATTTCCAAACATGTTTCTGGTAATTAAAGGAAGCATATGGCAATGATATAGTGAACAGAACAAATATTAAAAGTACAAAGGTAAGTATTCATTCATAAACGCTATTGTCATAGTTCAGAAGTTAAGAGTAAGGAAGGCCCTAGGAAAAGAGTGCTGGATACATATCCCAGTTTCATTACTTACTAGTTGTGTGACTTTGGCCAAGATATCTTTCATCCTGAGCTTGTTTTCTCACATGGTAAAAAGGAAAATATGTCAGCAGTAATACATACATCATAGACATGTTAGATTAAATGATAAATACATGTAAAGCACTTAGAACAGTACCTTTCACAGAGTACACATTCAATAAAAGTAGCTGTGACTAAGACTATGTACATCTTTGAGCAATCACATGACCATAGAAATTTCCTGATAAAATAAAACACTCAAGAAATAACTGAAGAACAACTACTTATATTTCTGTGGGCAATACCATCTTCCCTCAGACAATTATATATTGTTTAAAATGTTGAACAGCTAATATTTTATTAGTCTGACTCCCATGTTTAACTTAATATAAATAGCATTTAATAGTGAAAAAAATTTATTTAGAATCATTTAACTCTTTCCTAAAACCAGCATATCAATACCAACCTATGATAGACATGTATGAAATCCCAATAAGAGTAAACTTGAAACATGATGCTACTGAGCTAAAAATAAGCAGGCCAAGAAAAACTATAGATATCACAGTTTGCATGTGCAAATACAACTTCTCTACATTGATCTTCTGGGCAGAAAATATGCCTGTTGTAATAATTAGAGGGATGCTTGCATGTTTCTATTGCTATTTTAGAGAAAAACGGTATGCCTCAAATCATGGTAATCTTCTCTATATGTATCTGACAGACAATTGGTAATCATTCATTTATTTATTCATTCAATAGTTGAGCACTCACCAAGTGCTAAGTACCTGGGAATATGGCAATATTTCTGTGATTCTCTGCCCTTTGCGGTCTTACACTTAGAGGGGAAGTCAGACATCATAACTTTATAAGCAATGGGATAATTATAACTTACAAGATCTGTAGATATGTGATCTGACAGAAAATTCCACGTTATGAAACCTATATTCTTGGAGATTGGGAAATTTTTGCTGAAAATGTGCTATTTAGTTGAGCCCTGATGGAGAAGGAGGAGTTGGTGAGATGAAGGGTAGAGGAGGGAAAAGGAGGGGGGGAGAAAAGTATTTCAGGAAAGGGAACAGTACCTGTGAATGTACTGAAGTAGCAACAGGAAGGCCACTCACTGTGTCTTGCATGTGGTGAGTTGTAGGCCATGTTAATTTTAAATGGCCCTAGGAGAAATGGAAGCTCTGATGTATGTTATGTAGAAGTGGCCTAATGGCTTATCAAAATCATGTTAGCTACTGAAAATAGATTAGAGGCTTTAGCCAGAAATGAATAAAGGAGAGAAGTGAAAAGGCTGTTTCTGCTGACCAAGAATAAACCTGGAATTGATCAGGGGTGGAGAGAGAACAAAAAGGAGGTTCCACCATGACATAGCTTTCTTCATTAGTATGGAGGGTAGTGCTATCATTCATTGCATGAGAAATATTGGTGCTAAAATAAAAGAATGGATGGATGACCAAGAGTTCCAGGTAAACATAGTGGTGAGGCACCCAAGTGGAACTATAGAGGGAGCAGCTAAATATGGGTCTAGAGCTCTGTAAAGGTTTATGAATTGCCCTGTAGGATAAAGTCTGAAGTATCCAGTGGAATTGATTAACTAGAAGGTGCTAAGGATTCTAACCAGAAGAGTATTATTGGAACGGTACTTTGAAAAAGTGGACAAGGTTTGAGAATTAAAGCTAATTATGACTTTATTATTTGTGAAAAGATATCATATGGGTTATCATTTTAAAAGAATGGGAAAGAAAATCTAAATTTTCCCTTCTATATATGTCCATTTTCAAAGGCCTGGGGCAAATGGTCTCATTTCTTATTTCTTTTACATTTCTATACAACATATTGTCATTCCAACCAATTAGTTCTCACCTTTAAAGGTGTAAGCCTAAAATAATTTAAATGTGCCTTACCATTTTATTCTGTTACATCGTTACTTGGTTGCTTACTTATTGGATCTTACTTGGTTATAGCTCCCCAAATTTGAGTGTTAGATTATTTGCTTCCATTTACTTGCTGAGATTTCAGACTCAAATATAGGATCAGACAGGTACGTAAATGATTTAAGTAAGCATATGCAAAGAAGTTGTGGGAACTCTGATGATAGCACTTGCATGACCATTTAAAGGACATGCAAATACTACATGACCTCACTTACGTAGAATCTAAAAATGTCTAACTTGTAGACAGAAATGGTTGTCAGAGGCTGGGGCTCTGGGATTGATAGAGTAAGGAGAGTTGTTGATCAAAGGGTACTGATTTCATGTAGAAGAAATATACTTCCACAATCTGTTGCACAGGACAGGACGGTGTCTATAATAAATAATAATCCTTTATATGCTTCAAAATTATGAAAAATTTCAAATGTTTCACTACAAAAATGGTAAGTATGTGAGATGATGGATTTGTTGATTAGCTTGATTTGGTCATGCCAGGATGTGAACCTATATCAAAACATTAAATTACATAAATATGTAATATATACAATTTTATTTATCAATGATACTTCAATAAAGGTGGGAAAAAGGCTTGAATTTTGTTAGATAAGCAAACAGAAGATGCATTACAAACTTGAAAATTGCTAAAAGGGATTTTCAACACAAATAATGATAAAGCACGAGATGTAATCCATGTTAATTAGCTTGATTTAGTC
>NW_004624799.1:9829272-9852967 GCF_000247695.1 Heterocephalus glaber | reverse complement strand
AGTTCAGTGGGTCCAGGTTGTTGAGTATCAGAGTGTTCCATCTCATTTCCCTTTGGGGTTGCTGTAGGTGATCTGGAAGTCTAGTTTTGAGACTTTTTTATGTGTTTTCTCATTTTGACTGGGGTGGCAGGGGTGCTGTTGCCACCCACATGGCTCACCTCCTCTGAGCTGGGAGAGGTGGGCCAGGATCCAGGAGCAGTGGTAGGGATGGTGGCCCAAAAGCCCCTTGCTCTGGACCAGGATCAGTGGGACAGTGGCTCAGAACCCCCTACCTCTGGGCCAGGAGTGGAAGGATTGGTGGCAGCCCAAAAGCCCTTTCCTCTGGGCTGAAGTGGCAGGAGGGATGGTGGCCAGGCAGCCTCTTCCTGTGGACCAGGAGCAGTGGGACTGCGGCTCAGAAGCCCCTACCTCTGTGCAGGAATTTTTTAAATGCTGAGAATTTGATTAGCTCCAGTACAGTGGTCTGGTGGTCCAGTGTCCTCTGCGTCTTTGTAGTGTGGAACCAGGTGGCTGTACAGAGAAGAGGCCAAAGGAGCGGGGGTGTCCAGTGGATTGCTGCTGGGGTATGGGCTGATTCGGTGTTTTCAGTATGACTGACAACCTCAGGACTGCGTCTGCAGACCTGCCTTCAACATATGTTTATAGTGAATAAACTCTTCAATATAGCATCTTTACCCTTCAGGATAGGGAGTGAGAAGGAGTTGACAAGGGGGAGATAGACAGGTAGAAGGACAGAGGAAGGTTAGCAGTGAGTCCAGAAGACACAGGCAAGAGAAGGAAAAAGAAAAGAAAAGAAAAATAAGGAAGAAATCAGAATTAGGGACAGAACAGGAACAAAAAGGGAAATGAAGAACAATGTGGGACAGCAAGAGAGTGAGTGTATGAGACAGAGAGGGAGAGAAAAGAGAAAAGAAAGAAAAAAAGAAGAGAAAAATAAAAATTTGAAGAGTAGAAAATGAAAAAAAGTGAAAAGTAAATATAAGAACTAAAGAAAATAATAATTTTGAAAATAAATAAAAAATAAAAATGAAGAGCCTCCCTTAAGGTATGTCTATGCTGTCACAATAGACAATGTGGGCAGCAGTGTGCAGATTTAAATCAATGGGTCTCTGCAAGCCAGTTGCAGACCTGTGAGATTCAGTCAGATTTCTGGCTGCAAGTCCCAAGTTGAGCTCCCTGTCTTCCTGCAGGGTTCAACTCTTTAAGGTTCTACTGCAAGTTCCCGCTTTCCTTCCCTTGAAGATAGTTCAGGTTTTGATGTGAGGTGATGAATCATCCAACTTACCACATACGGTGGTCTGGTGTGCCTTTATTGCAGAGATTTTCTTCATTTTTCCAGTTGGCTTCAGTTTTCCTCAAGGAGCCTGAGAGAGGCCCTCTATCTGTTCTTCACTTCTGCTCTATCTTCTGCAGCTCAGGACAATGGCCTTTATGCCCCCTTGTGCCTTTGTAGAGTGGAACCAGGTAGCAGCATAGTCAGGAGGCCAGAGCCAGGGGAATGGGGAGGGGGGCTGCAGGCGCCTGTGTGGCTTAGCTGGTGGCTGTGGGCATGGTAAGTGGCACAGGTTCCTCATGGGCTGGCTGGTTGCTCGTGGGCATGGCGCAAGTTAGACTAAGCGGGGCTCCATGCAGCCAGGGACCTCTCTCTCCACTGGCCTGGCTAAGCTGGTCACTAAGCTGGTCACTGTGGCTAACTCTTTGGATTTGCTAGTTCACATTTGAGTGGTTTTAGAACAGGAAAATAGCATAAAGCTCAAATCACCTGGATTAATTTCCAGGAAGTATGCTATTAAAGTATTCAAGTTTATTGGAATATTCAATTTTCCCTCCTTTTTATAGCTTAAAAATTCTTCAATTGCACTGTATTTTCTACTTTTATTCTCAACAACGTATTTTACTACACTACATTATACTGGACTACTCTAAATCCTACTCAAATGGAAAGAAAAATTTAAAAATAACGTGCTCCTTATAGGCACTAATCAGAACTAATCAGGCAGGAAATTAATGTATTATCCATTAGAGAGTCAGACTTGATGTCCTGACTCAGGCTATTTCAAGAAGTGATAATCAGAAAATATTACTTAGTTGATGTAACAAGAAAAGGAAAGACAAGATAACTGTATTAGCCCAAACCCTATAGGATGTCAAACAACTTGGGGGCCTCTAGGAACTTAGTCCTAGCTTTGCAATTTAAAAGTCATGATGTTATAATTTTAACACTGGTGGTCAGACTCCCATTCATTGATTTATGTTTCAAAGACAGAAAAGTTTTAATTGATACACTCAATAGTAAATTATAAAGCTAAACTTCTCTCATGAACTTCAAATAAGAGTAAACAGAGTTAGATATCTTCAGAGATATTTGAGCATAATTAATCATTTTATTTATTTATTTATTTACTATAGAAGCCTTTATTTTCATCTAAAAGCTTTGATAGGCCATTTGTTTTTTTGTTTTGGGGGGGGGGGTTGGTACCAGGGATCGAACTCGGGACCTTGTGCTTGCAAGGCAGGTGCTGGAACCACTCAGCTAAATCCCCAGCCCTAATGGGCCATTTGGAAAGAGTAACCTCTCCCTTCTCTCCCAACTGTCCTCCTCAAAGGGGAACTGAAGAGAATCGTGTGTGCTACCTGTTGATTTTACCCAGGAATGATTGTAGGGTTCTTTATTGCATTTAGACACAAGTACAGGACAATAAAATGTTTATGAAGAAATCTTTTACCTGGTGATTGAGGAGAAGGAAGTTAATGGTAGAAGTTCAAAGAGAACAGAGAAGTTTTGAAGCATTCCTAGTGGAGAATGGAGAGTGAACTGACCAAGGATGATGATGGTAGTTTGGCTGAGGAAGATTAGTGGTCATGAACTTGACCATTCCCTGAAGAACTGCTCTGTGTCTCCCCACTTTGAAGGGAGATGATTAGGTTCACCCAGCGGTGGAGTCTACAGCTATAATGGTATAAAGGGATAGAGAATGGTTGTGTGCCTTGCTCTACATCTCAGGTAAATTTTGTCTTCCAAACTCTGAGGAGTAAATTATCAGCATATCAACAAACAATTCCAAAATGAAGGCTCTTTTTCTATAACTAATTTTAAATGTCCTTTTCTAAAATATAGAACAATGTGAAACAAAATGCAAAGATTTCCTACTGGGGATTAAGATAACTTGTTCTGAAGGCACTTGGATTTTGGAAAAACATATAAAACACATTTTCACAGTGCTTTCTAATAGTTTTAGCCCTTCTGTGACTTGAACTTCCTTAAAAATCTGAGAAAATAACATCTATGTGAACATTTACAAAATTCCAAACATTTTCAATAGTGAAGTTCAGGTTAAGAACTCACCAAACTCTATAACAGCAGTTGGTAGTTTTGCCCCCAAACATTTACTGCCCTTTCAACAGCATGTCAATTCCATTTTATGTCTTTCTGGTGCAGAAATAGATCAAGGTGTTCTGTTCTCCTCTAACCAAGAGGTATCACATGGTCAAAATTAGTCCAATCAAACTGCTTTCTCCTTGGATTCTCAAGCACCATCCCAGTAACAAAGATGATAGAAGAGGAAGATTGTAGGTCAAATGGCTAGAAGGCATTTATTTTTTACAAATAATAATGAAAACATACCTATATGAGTTGACTGAGTAGTTCTTTTGTACTAAATGCCAATGCTTTTCTGTGCTCGTTCTAGTTCCTGAACTTTATTTCATGGTCTTTCAAACTTTCACCATTGCTCACTATCTCTCTAACTAATTCTGTTTTATATACTAGTTAACCAATTTTTTATTGTTGCCAATAGAAAACTGTAAGAGAATATGACCCAACTCAAAGTTCTGTACTTCAGCAATGGAAATTTGCCTGAGGAAAAGCCTATAATTGATTTTCATTTAACCTGATGATTTCTGATTTAATTGGTATTTGTAGTTAAAACTAAATCTCTCCTAATTTGGCCTCGTGAGAAGGACTTTCTAGTAAAACTCAATGCATATATTCTTCCTGAAAAGTTTGCAAATTATTTATAACATATTTCCCAATTTTACTTTATGTTTATAGCTGATATGGACATTTAGGATTTGGATGCAAACATTAGCAATGATTCTGATAAGACTACTACTGTAGAAAATTGGATTGGAAAGATTTTTTTCCCTACAAGCCAGGATGAACTTTTTCTATCACATCAGTCAATGATCAATAGCAAATAATTGATAATGCCTTGTGAGTCACATCCTTTAGGTTGAATTCAAGGTGAATTTTAAACATATCAGCTCTGCTTTGATTGACACGAGACTGGATAAAGATGATGGAGACACTGAAAGTCCTCTTTAATTTCTTTAGTTGCCTTCTATTGAGGTTCTGATTTAATGGATACCAGGTGGACATTAATAGATTGAAATGAGTCATGACTGTTCTATGAATGAGCAATGTGTCTTGGCCAGAATGACAAGATCTTTGGAAAGACAAAGAGATGGAAAAGGAAGTAAAAAATATTCTCAGCACAGTCATGTTTCTAAAATTGTATTACAAAATTCATTCAATCTTTGCTTGTCAAATATAGCACATATAATTTGGACTCAAAATTAGTTTATATTACATTAAAAAGTGTCTGCCTTTTATCTCTCTCAAATTATGGAAATAAAAGTTTGCTAGGTAAGCCACCAAGTTCTGTGCCAGGCTTCTTATAATAAGCCACAGGCCTGAGTCTACAAAGCTGTATCTTTGGTGAAGAACAAGTGAACTTTTGATCTTTTAAATTTCTTGGATGATTCAGTTGAATATGTGTCCTCTATCAGAAGCCACCTCAATCTTTTTTCTTTGTAAGTACACAGAAAACAAATGATACATCAAGTGTTTTTTAAAAACTGTCTTAGTTTAAAAAATTATTTCTAAATTTAGTTAAAACCATCTTAGGTTTGCACTCTTTCCTTGCAATTTTTATATTTTTATGCAATTTTGCATAAACTTTCAAAGATAGCATTTTTGTTTCCTGAGGACATGGATGAAAGTAGCTAAATCTTATCCAGAAGCAGACTCGCAATTTTACCAAAATACAGGCAATTTGTGAGAAATCCAGTACATACTGCTGTTTCAAGTGTTTCTAGCACTGAAACTTGAAACTTCTGATCTTGTTTCTGATATATAAGAAATATTTCAATGATACTGTTGTTGAAGAAAAGGGAGTAAAGAAAATTTACAAAAATGCCTATTGTGTAATTTCTGGAATAAAAGAATTAGCACTAAGTATTAAGAAACATGAGTCGAAAACCTTCATTTCCTCATTTGATAAATAATTATTGAACATTTACCCTGTATCAAGCAGCTTTCCCACTGAGAAACTCAATCCTTAAGAAGTAAATGTACAATGATAATATGTAATTTGTGGTTGGGGAAAACAGCTTGGGAACAAAAGAGAGAGCAAGACTCATAGGTAAAAAATAATGAAAGTACACATAACTAAGATATGAAAGAGTCAATCAAGTATAAGTGTAAGTCCAATAGCGTATATTGAAAAATACAAGGAGCAGGCACTAAAAGATAAAGATAAAGCTCAGGGCGCTATCCTCCAGGAAACATTTATCCATGTTAAATGGCACAAATGCAGATGAAGGCAAAGAGGATAAACTGCAGTCCTCAAACTGTACTGTACACAAGAACCTGGAAATGTTGTCTAAAATGCAAGTTCCTTGGTCCCTCTCTGATCTAATGTCAGAGAAGCTGCATTTTTATGAAGCATCCCAAGCGATTCTGATTCAAGTGGTGCCTTCTACCCTCACTTTGAGAAGTACTTTATATGTTTCTAAGTCCCTGTCACAGTATGATTTCCTCTGCCTGACTACTTCATCCACATCTTCCTGATAAGCACATTAATGGCTGTGTCTTAACAATGAAGTTAATGATATTTTATAAATTTCTTTTAAAACTATGCTTTCATTTTTAAAAATTTTAAGCATTTTGGAAACATGATGTGTTGGTAACCAAGGCACCTCTGCTCTGTCTTTCCCAGTATTACCCGTCCTTGAAGAGCAAGGGACACCGGGCTCCAGATAACCAAGATGTGGGTTGCTCTCTAGGTAATGTAGATGCTGTTGGCAGCATAGCAACTGTGACCTTTGTCCCAGAGAATCTATTTCTCGACTCCCATTCCATCTTCCTCAAGTGTATTTAGTGGTTTCTATGGAGTATATGAAAATCTCTCTGTAAACAAAGTCAACCTGGCTTTGATTGAAGATTGGACCAGTGACACACTAGCATCTAACAGCAAGGGCAGACCCTAACATATGATTTAGAGGAACACCACTCTTATCTGTAGTTTAAAGACCTTTTTTCCTGAGCAGGGAGCTAAACATGTGTTATTAGCACTGGCAATTTTAGCACTTTCTTCCTAGTGTTATAATAATTTCTATAGGATTTCTTGTTAAGGAAAGAGCAGCAGATATTGGCAGACTACAGAACTTCACTGCAGGCTTTCCTAGGGCTGTCCACTAATTACTGGCTGAAGATAGTTGGTGAAGCCTAAGATTCAAACACATTTTAAAATACATGTGTTTTTGAGTGAATCAGTTCTGTATCTCAACACACTTTATTTTAAAAATATGAGCTCATATATTATTATAATGAGAATTACATGATAAACCCAAGATTTTTTTTATAAAATGGAGTACTACTCAGCCATAAAGAATGAGAAACTAAAGACATTTATAGCTAAATGGATGCATATTGAGGCGATACTCTTAAGTGAAATAAATAGGACACACATGTGTAAATACTGAATAGTTTCTCTAGTGTGAGAAAATGAAAGTGTAAATAAGGATTAAAATTATTAAAATAAATAACTGATAACTTGAAATAGGAAGAAAAGGTCCAAAAGTGTAGGGAAGTAGGAAGGAAGGGGAAAGGAAAGAAGGGAAAGGAAAAATTATGAGAAAAGAAAAAAAAAATGGAAATGGTCTATGTAAATAGGAAAGGTGGAGGGGGTGTGAAGGGCACAGGTAATGGGGAAAAAAATAAGAAGCAAGATTCATCATGTACAGGTACAAGCACTCAATGATAAATGTAAACATATTGTATACCTAAAATGTACCAATGAAAGAATTTAAAAGAAAAATAATAAATGAGATACTACAGACACAATGAGAATTACATGGTAAACCCTTCTAGGTGTTCATTACCTAAACTCAAAAATCACCCTCATATTTTTCATTTTAAGTCTTCTACTTATTTTGATTATTTGTGTTTTTTTACTGAAGTATTTGAAAACAAATCCTACTAAAAATATTATCTCATTCTTATGTATGTTGAACACATCACTAAAAAGTGGGCATTTTTAAGCTATCTACTGTGCTATTACCAACTTTACCAATAATAATAATTCATTGATATCAACTTGTACCTGGTCCATAATTATTTCCCTGAAATATCTCAAAATGTCTTTTTCTAGATAGTTGGTTTAAATCAGGTTCTGCACATTAATGACTTTATGTAGTGGATGATTCTGAAGTTGAGTTTATGAAAGTAACCTACCAAATCAAGGTTTTATTGTTTTAAACAAGCATGGTCCTGAGCTAGTTCTCCCTTCTACACTTTCTTTCCTCTACAAACCTTGTCAGCAAGAAAGGTGATGTTTGTTTCTTATGGCATCTTACATATTGTGTCTCAGAGGCTTGGTTTTAAAGACAAGATTAACATAAAGTCTTTAACTACCCTCACTGGGGTGCCTTGTCTTGCTTGCAGTTTTCCTGATGAAAATGGAGGGAGTAGAGTGAAGTTTGGTGCTGACTATGTATTCTGTGAAGGAGCTTAACAGGGATTTCCTATGCTCTTCCCTCTTCACCATATTTCTGCATAATATAGGAGTGAAGCAATAGAAGCCTGATGTTCTCCTCATTAATATGCACTCTCCAGACAGTTGCCATCTTATTTAGATATTTCTACATAAGTCTAGTTTTCCAGAATGATATAATATACAGGTTTTGGAGCCAGTTTTGTTGATTGAAATAGTAATTCTGTCCTTATTGTTTTAGCCAATCACTTAACATCTTTTAACTTCAGTACCTATGTCTGTAAAATGGATATAACAACGTTTATATTAGAGCTTAATTTGGGAGGATAAGAGGGGATAACATAGTACCCATCATGACACCCTCTGCGTTGTAGGCAATCAAATACCACTTCCTTCCTCTGACTCTCCTTTCCTCTTAAGCTGCTAAAGAAATAGGAAGCCCTTGACACTTCTTATAGAATGTGTTTTGTGGTCCTTAAGTATTTTCTTGGAGGCATTTTTCTTTATTAGTTCTTTTCTCTTGTAAAGTTACCCTAACTGGGCAAAATTGACATGTAAATGAGACAGCTGTTCCTGGGTCTAAGGAGATAATAAATGTAGGGTGGTGGATGGTTTGGAGACAATTTACGTGCTGGTTTAGCAGGCAAGCCTCCCAAGGCCTCTTTATATTCACATTGGCCAACTATAGCTTAATCTGACAAGGATAATGTGCAGAATGTAAATATTACCATTTGTTCCATGTCATCTCAGATCAGACACTAATTTGCAAATGTAATTTATCATGTCTAAAGAAAACCAAAATGACAGCTCTTACCAGTATTTGGTATTTTTATGTTAACAATGGTTCATTTATGATTGTTATTGTTTCAGGCAGAAAATATGTCTCAATGCATTCAGCTGGCAACGTGTGGGCTTTTACATTTCAGGGCTCATCTGAGCCTTTCACATTCTCTCCTGTTGCTTGTGTTTACCTAGGTTGATCTTTGGATTGTCTGTCCCTCTTCTCTACACTCCTCATGTAGCTGAAGGTAATGCTCTGATAATTTTCTAAATTCCAGGATCTGTTTTGGAAGCAGAATGAAGTTATGTGGACTGAGATCTACATTTTATCTAAAGTGCTTTTCCCCTCTATAATCACTAAGTGCCTCCATCAGAAAGGAAAAACCTCTGGGTGCAAAATTATTGAAATGTAGTTAAAGCCATATTGATGAATTTTAGGCTGGGCAATTTGTGACTCCATCTCAAGGACTTTTTAACTAGTAGGTTGACTAAGAAGCCACAGCATCCAAATAGTCTAGTCCAATGATGGAGAACCTTTTAGAGCTTCCAGTAGTAACAAACAGCCTGCTGTGGCATGTGTGCCATAGGTGTGTCACCGCTGGTCTAGTCTTTACAGACCACAGAACACTAAATCTGTCAAAACCAAAGCAAAACCATTTATTATACAAAAGAAGAGCATTCACTAGGGTTTGTAAATATTAAATGGGTTTGCATTAATTAAAAAATTATCCTTTCTTCCTCTTCTAAGGTTGGCAGAAGATTATATTTTGACAGGTTGATCAGCCCTTTTATTTTTGTAAAACCATTGCAGTTCACTGCCCAGCTATGAAGTGTGGTTAAAGAACACAGTGGATGGTATGGATGGATTTACTGATAAATTTTACTAGACATTTAAAGAAAAACAGACATCAGCATTGCTCAAATTATTCCATAAAATAGAAAGGAGAGACATGCTTCCAAGTCATTCTGCTGGTATCAATTAGATAACAAAACTAATTAAGGACACAACAAAAAAAGGAAACTATAAATCAATACCTAATAACATAGATGAAAAAATACTCAACATAATACTTGCAAATCTAATTAAGCAGCACTTTAAAAATGTCATAGAACATACTCAAGTTGATTTCATTCTAGGGATGGATGCAAGAATTATTCAACATATGTAACTCAATAAACATAATACACCACATACATAGAACTAAGAACATAATTCATAAGATTATTTTGATAGATGTAGAAAAGTCCTTTGAAAAAATTCAACATTAAAGCCCTGAAGAAACAAGGCACAAAAAGATCATACCTCAACTTAATAAAGGCTATATATGACAAGCATGTAGCCAAAATCACTGTAAATGGGGAAACACTGAATGCATTTCCTCCAAAATTTGGAATGAGTCAAGGATGTCCACTGTAACCACTTCTCTTCAACATAGTACTTTAAATTGTACCCAAAACAATTAGGCAAAAGAATGAAAAAAATTTGAGATACAAATAGAAAAGAAAAAAGTCAAGTTATTTCTATTTGCAGATAATATAGTTTTAAACTAAGAGACCATAAAAACTCCAGAAGATTTTAGATCTGATAAATTCAGCAAAGTACCAGGATATAAAATCAAAATTAAAAAATATTTAGTTGGGCATGCTGGCACACACTTGTAACTCCAGTACTCTAGGAGACTAAGGCAGGAGAATCACAAGTTGAAGCCCAGCCTAGGCAACTTAGGGACTTAGGAAGATCCTCTTTTAAAATAAAACATTTTTAAAGGGCTGGGAGTGTAGCTTGGTGAGAAGGCCCTGGGTTTAATTTATATTAGCATGTGCATGCACGTGCGCACTCATACATATACACACACACACTCACAGACACAGACTGATAGTTTGTCTATGTGCCAATAATGAACTACTTGAGAAAGAAATCAGGAAAACAGTTCCATTCACAGTAGCTTAAAAATTACATTTGGAATAAACCAAACCAAAAAAGTGAAAGACTTCTACAACAAAATTTAAAGAACATTGAAGAAATAAATTGAAGTAGATACTGGAGGATGAAAAGACTTCCTATGTTCATAGATCAGCAGAGTTAATATTTTTAAATGGCCATATTATCAAAAGTGAGCTAAAATTTTCAATATAATACCCATGAAAATACCAATGACATTCTTCACAGAACCTGAAAAAAATCCTAAAATTCATATTAAAGCACAAAAACCCAGAATAGCCAAAGCAATCCTGAGTCTAAAGAGCAACACTGGAGGTATTACAATGCCTGATTTCAAAATATACTGCAGTTATACTAACACAGATAGCATAATAATGGCACAAAAATAGACATGTAGACCAATGGAATAGAATAGAGAATACTGAAATAAACTCACAGCCACAGCCATCTGATCTTAGATTACATTAAGATCTCAGATCTTAGATCTTACATTACAGAGAAGACAGCTTCTTAACAAATGTTGCTGGGAAAACTGGATTTCACATGTAGGGGATTGAAACTAGATCTTTATCTCTCAGCTTGTACAAAAGTCAACTCAAAATGAATCAAAGATCTAAATGTAAGACCTGAAACTATGAAACTGATAGCAGAAAACTAAAAGTACTTCCTCTATGTTTTCTGAAAAAAAGTTTCTAGAATCAAATGACCATATAATCACAACATACTCGAACCTATGGGACACAATGAAAGCAGTTCTAGGAAGGAAGTTTATAGCTGTAAATGCACACATAGAAAGAACAAAGTGATCTCAACCAACCCAATGATGCATCGCAGAGTCCTAGAAAGACAGAAAAATCAAAATCTAAAACTAACAAAGAAAAGAAATTATAAAGATGAAAATGGAGATTAATGAAATTGGGACAAAAATACAAAGGATCAATGAATAAAAGAGTTCTTTGAAAGAATGAGAAGAGGACTGGGGAATGGAGGAAATAGGAGGAAGGGGAGAGGAAGGAAAATTTTCTTAAAAATCAAAATGTGTAAATGTATCAATTCCTCCAAGATGAATGCATTTACTATGCATCATGAACATATAGATGTTCTTTGACATTTGTTTTCTTATAAAAGTTGAGAAAATAAAAATATTGATTGAACCTCAAATCTGTGCTAGTCAGTACATTAAAAAGAGATAATTGTAATATGAGATAAACACAACAAAATATTATTTGCTTTGGGAACATAGATGAGTGACAGTAAACCCAGATGTGGGTGGAGGAATGGAGATCAGGGGATAATATCTTAGCTGAAATATAGATTATGTATAGAAGTTATCTAGGTATTCAAGAGATCAATAGTGTGTGTTTTAGAGAAAAGTCATAGAGAGAATTATTTTTTTTTCTTTCCATTAAGTTTATTGGTACATTTTAGGTAAACAGTACAGTTACATTCATCATTGGGATCTTGTACCTTTACATGATGTATCTTGGTTCTTATTTTTTCCCATTTCCCTGCCCTCTCATCACCCCCTCCACCCTTCCCTATTTACAAAGACTTTGTTTCCATTTTTTCCTTTTCTCATATTTTTTCATAGGGGGAATTTTGTATCATGGATAGGAACATGATGTAATTGAGTAACAGGATAATGTTCTCAGTGACTCAAGTATTGTTCTGATTTGGGTGTGAGGGTAAAATCGAGTGGTAAGGCATATTACATTAAGCAGCAATGACAACATTGCCTTTATTGTAAAATTGAAAAAAACAGAAACAAAGTCTAAGTAAATAGGGAAGATTGGAGGGGGTGAAGGGTGCACAGGTAATGGGGAAAAAATAAGAACCAAGATACATCATGTACAGGTACAAGCACCAATGATAAATGTAAACATATTGTATACCTAAAATGTATCAATAAAAGAATTTAAGCAAAAATAAAAAAAAAGGAAGTTTAGGGATCCATATATTAGCATGCAGAAGAAAGACAATGATAGATAGATGATAGATAGATGATAGACAGATGTAGATTACCTATAAATTGTAAAAGTTAAAAATGGTCAGTTTCATATATTTCAGAGGTGTTGAGTGATGGTCAATAAGTTGAATGAAGACAAATCATTACGCTTATTACTTTTTATCAAAAATTTTGAGTTCTTAAAAGTAAAAACTTTGCAGCATGTCTAGAAACCATTCTTTTCATAACTGCTACCAGGATATATTTTTGCAGTGTATACACCTGCATCAAGCACCTAGCATATGACAGAACTTTCACAATATTTCCTTCAAGTCAATGTAGTTTGTGAAATATTTTCCAGTTATTTCTAGAAGGATTTAAGTAGGTATGTCCATGATAAGATGTTCACAAGTTAGACATTTTAATGTGATTATGAGAGTACTATATATTTTTAGAATGAAAGTTGTAAGAATTGTACCAATTCCAGTCCCAGGCCCATATGTCATTGGGTTCATTGTTGTGCTTCTCTTACTTTGCTCTGTATTGACAGACTAGAAGGGATGGGGAGATAGTAGGGGAAGTAGTACTGGTCCTTGCAGCTGATGTTCTCAGCCCCAGATAAGCTGGGTTCTAAACTGAGCTTTAGCCAATGGGAATCATAGCAACCAGTTAAAGAGCAGAGGAAAGGAAAATCTAGAGTATTTCTCTTCTGATGGCTATAACTCCAGCTCCTGCCCCTTGCCATGATTCTACCTTCTACAAGTACTGCTGGTTTGGGGAACCATTAGTAACACTACTTTCCTCTATGTTTTTAACCTTTGAGTGGTAATGGCTTCCCACTATTGCCCAACTTTATTTTTTTTAGGTGAACTTTTTTTATTTCATCTTTGATTATTTTACCATCACCTCTTTAGATTCTCAGATTCTTTATCACTCAAATTCTCCATCATCCATATCATTAGTCCCTACTTTAAATGCCCTCTGTTAAAATTTCTTTGTTTTTCTGGCTACTCTGTGAATTATACAAGGATTAAATTATTACATTGTGGACTGCTTTCATGGTTTTTTGCTGAGGTCTTTCTTTCGTATCTAAAATCCTACTGCCTTTACATAGTGCAAAGCAATTTTTATTTTAGCCTTTAGTATCTCAGCTCTTAAAAATATGCCATTTTGGGGATTGTTCATTACTTCATAGCATTCTCTTAGATTATAATTGGTAGATTATAATTGATATTCAAATAAATTAATCAGGTTACAAGTAGATAACTAATATGTTTGAAGATAAGTTAAATGATACACACTTAACTATAGAGCCCCCCACATGTTAAATATCATATTGCTAAATATCATGTGGACTTGTTTTAGTATCAATTTATTTAAGCCAATCTAAGGAATCAATCTTTATGTACATTATTCCCCTTACTGTAAGCCACATGTCACTTTATAAATGACATACAGCTAGCAGTATCATATCTAGGATGTATACCTAGAATGTGTAACTGAGTTCCACAATAATTCAATATCATTCCTCATGTTAAATTTTCTTTAAAAAATGTTACTAGGATTACTAAAGTAGTAAAATTAATTAAATACTTTTTCCATGTCTTGTGAAATATCTCTGATGGAAATTTTAATAAAAAATCAAAATTCCAAAGCTGATCTTCAGAGGCATAAAAAGGAGCAGAAAGGGAATAACCCTCTCCTATTTTTGAATTATGAGGTGCTGATTTTGCACACATGTTCAGACTCATGAAGTTGCTTTGGATCCATCCCTAGATAGAAACTTCAAGCTGGTTTCTGAGGGTTGGAGAGTTTAATTTGTGTACTTGAGTTCCAATCACTGTGTTTCCTAGAATTTGAGGAAAAAATTAAAATCTCCTCATACTCAAATACCCAAGAAAAATGACACCGTCACAAGGAAAATGAATTTCCAATGATATCTTGTCTAGTCAAAATATTTCATCCTTATTTTGATAAAAGAACCAGCTATGAGGTACTGGTCATAAAAAGTATAGTTATTTTTTAATGTTTCTCTGAATAATAACATAAGGAAGATCACTAACCTTTGACTCCATGAAGCAAAGAACATTTCCTGTAGGAAAGCATAGTTTAGACGAAGAGAAAGTAATTAGCTCATTGTTCTCCTGCCATATTGAAATAGCTGGCCGATCAGCCACACAAAGCAGAGCTGGTCTCTGTAAGTCACAGAATGATATAAATTTTGGTCCTATAATCTCATAATAACCCTAGAAAATAAGTGATCTGAATTAATCAGAGTCACAAGTAGAACATATGTGTATTTATAGGCCTGAAGTCCCTGAACTAGCTACTTTCCTCTGTCACATTATATCTGGACAATGGCTAACTCCCCATCCCTCACTGAAACTTGTTGATGTAACCATGAATGAAATCATCCCTCCCTCAAGACAGGCTTAGCAATGCAGAGAGGAGTGATTTCAGTATTTCTCAAAACACTTGCACCCAACAGTACTCAGCCAACTTAATTGAGTATCATTAAGTTTTTCTTTAAAAAAATTTTAGAATAAAGATGCCATGGAGAAGAAATATGATATAAAACCTAAATCAAAGCCCAATATTATGTGCTGCTTTGACATTTGGTGCAGTGCAGAGGTCTCATCTGGCCTAATACAAATCCCCTTTGCACCCACAGATGAAGACTTCTAGCCAAACAAGGGAACTAGACACAGTTTCTCTTTCCTCAGTAGTGAGTTTCAGTTTCCTGCCAGTCTGAGAAACTATTCAAACAAGCCAATCACATCTTCCTGTAGAAACCAGAGGGCATTTCACCCTCGATAGTACAAAACCTATCTCCTATAGTTTTTGGTTATTTACTTCGTTCCTGAGTGCAACTTTCATATACAACCCTGCATAGCATGTAGGGTATTATATGTTCATTCATCCCTGTAAGTTTAGAGTGGAAATTCTTTCTTCAACAGCAGAGTGAATAGGAGGTGATAAAAACAAAAGAGTCAAAGTTAACAGTTTTTCTAAGATGATGAAAACATTCCAATGTTAAGATTATATTCTGGATATGAGACTATGTTTTTAATGTGATATAATGAGAAACTTGCTTTCATAAATGTGATGATCTGCTGTCATGTTTTATGATAATAATTACTAGTATTATTATTATTAATATATTTACCTAATTTTACAGCTAGGGAAAGATATAGAGAAGTTAAAGTATTTGCACATAATAATAAAGTTAATAAGTGGCAGAATCATGATTAAAGCCTGTCTTTGTTTATTTTGGTGTTTGGTTTTTGTTTTCTCACCTTCAGAGCTTCTGTGCTTCACTATACTGTCATTATTTGCTCTAATCATAATTATCAGTATTTCCTTAGAGGCTTCAAATCATAATTAGAACTTACTACCACTATAATTCAATTGAATTAATGAATACTTACAGTGTGACAAAATACTGAACACACTACATATTTGTTAAATTTTAATATTGATTTCTTATTAAGTGCATTTATGTCTAAATTTGGGAGATTTTCACAAGTTAAATAAATCTCCTAAGGAGAATCAATAAATATGTTTGGAATAAAAGAGTGAATATTTCTAGTATCCTTATTTAATAATGTGCAAACAACTACTAACTTTGCAAAAAAGCACTCCAAATTTGCATTGAAATTATATACCAATGAGAATATAAAAATACAAAAGATAAAGATAAAAAATTATCAGTGTCATGTTTAGCTTCTAAAACATGTCTAATATGATTTCTATTTTAAAACATTTCCTCTGGAGATTCCCAGGGCTTTATTTGGAATTTAAACTTTGTATCAGAGAATATTTTAATAAAGTCAGCGGTCCAGAAAACAAAGTATATGTTATTGGTTGAATGGCCTGATTTATTTCACATGGAATGGAGAATTAAAACCTTTGTTTCTTCATTCTTATAGATAGAAGATGCACCATGGAAAATGTGCCAACATTTAGTCCCACATACATATACAGTGGACCCTCGAGTTATGACTGGCCTGACATATGAACTTGGGTTATGAATGGATTTTAGTTTTAACTTACAAACAAAGCCTTGAGTTACAACTTAAATGCCAGCCACTTGTGCTTCCAGATGGTCTCAGATACAGATTTAACCCTTAAAGAGTCTGGAAAGAACACCACAACATCCTTTCCTATGTGGGGTTAATTGAGAAATCCTGGGCCAATGTCTCTCTAAGGACACTGAGATCTGCCTGTTTACAGGAAAAAGACTTTGAAGGCTGTGCAGAGGAGCCTGAGCCTTCAATTGACCAACCTGAATTACAATCAGCCCTTGAGAACCAATTGAATTCATAAGTCAAGGGTTCACTGTGCTTCATATCCCCAGGGAGTTTCTCTAATAGTTTCTGCCTTTCTTTGATACAGTCAACAATAACTTTATTTCCTCAGAAGGAAAATTTCTAGGCATTTTGTAATAAATTGATTAATAACTAAAATAATGTAGCTTGGTTGTTGCCCACTTGCTGCTGGTTAGCTGGTTTCGTAGCCTTCTTGACCATGTGGCTTTCACATCGCTAAGACTGTGTAGCTGTTTGAATTATAGAATTTCCTCACTTCATATGTTAGTATATTATATGCAGAGAGCCAACATCTATATGCAGACATGATTTTTCAAAATGGGAAAACAATTAGTACAATAGAGGAAGCAACTGTATAGAGAGGACAGTGAAGCAGAGTCTCAGCTCATTATCTCCTTAGTTGCTGTTATAGGAAGCTCCAAGAGGTCCTAAGGGAACAGATAGATTTACACAAGGGATACTTGGTGCAGTGGATATTTTCCATCTGTTTCAGAATTATTTCAGTATTTTAATAACAGATGTAGCTATATTTGTGTATTTTTCATACATATCATCCCTTAAGGGGTGTGTGTATATTTTTCAAGTGTTTGGAATTTTTTATATAATGGGAATATTTATACAGGAAAAGTCTCCTGACTATAGGATCTTATTTTAGCTAGTTGTATATCAGAGCTCTTCAGTGAGCCACATTATTAAATGAATACTTACGAGAGATTTTATCCAAGATGGTTCAAAAAGTTAATACAAATTTTAAAATGTTTTAATATGGGTCTTTTTGATGGTGGTGGTGATGAGGTCCTTTTGGTATAGGAAAAATGAATTATGAAAAATTATCTGTGTTCTTTTTATCTTCATCATAATTGATTCTACCTGTGTATCATTTTGGGTCCAGTTTCCTACACATATTTGTAATGTGGGTTTCATTTCCATAAAATAGGAATATAATAAACAGAGAGTTTACTAACAATTGTTTTATGTAACTGCCAATCTGCCAAGTAGCATTCTTAATTATTACCAGGAAACTAGGCATTTTCCAAACATATGTTTTAGATTTAAGAGTAATATGTCATGTCAGCCCTCTCTACTCGACTGATGGGAGCCCAGTGGGACTTCAGAGTGTCTGCTTTGGTGGGTGACTTTTGGGGGTTAGATAAAAGCACTAATAGAAGGAGATAGAGCAAAGCATCAAAAGTTTCTGAAAGCAAATTCTACAAAGAAATACATCAAAGGGTTATGTTTTCATTATAAACTGATATTTTTACTAGGAGAGGATAGAGATCGATCTTCCTCCAGAAGACATGGAATAAAGGAAACCAGACCCTAACCTACATTAATGTGCCTAATTGCAAAGCTCTTGTCTTCTTTGAACAACATAACCAGGAGTTTTGCCTCAAAAACTTTAAAAGTGTATGTGGTTTTTTCATTAGCCTGTGCAAACATGGAATGTTCTTTCAAAGAATTTATTCCATGACTTGGAAAAAAAGAAACTGAAAATCAAAAAGACCTGGTCCAAAAGAACTATATTTCTGAATGTTTCTCTAAAAAATGTTTCCATGTCCATGGAAATACCTTTTGATGGTTTAAGTTTGCTCACACAATACACATTTTGCTTATGACCCACAGTTCCCTGGTCTTGGTCCAAAAGTTATGATACCTATTAAGTGTCAACTTATTATTGAAAAAAACAGTATCTTGTCATTGTGAATTTTTGTTTTATAAAGATGCATTTAAAGTAGGAGACCATGGATTTTACCTTTGTAAGTTCAAGTGATATTTTAAAGGATTTGGAAGTATTTTTGTTAAAATGGGAAGTATTTGAGCTCCACATTATCAATGTTTTCATGTGATGAAATGATTCTATAATAGCAAGATCAAATACTACAATGAATCCAGGGGACTTGCTGGGGTTTAATACCTAATGCCATCTTCCTGATAAATGGATGTGAAGTATTTACTCTTACCCTTAAATGCATTTCTCAGTCAATACTTTAGAAATGATATCTGCATATACTTATGGCACCAAGACTTTAATGTTTAGAGCGGAAGGAGACTTCTGCATGTATTTTAACTGCTAAAGATAAACTTTTACACATTCTGAAGAGAAAAGAAAACTTTATTGCAGAAAAGCCATAAAGGCTCAAAACCAACTAAAAGCTTTAGAATTTATTATTGTCTTTATTTTGTCTCTTATCTATAATTATCAACATATCAATTCAAGAACTAGAATTCATCAGTTTGATGAATAACATTTAATGCCTGTTACTTAAATTTAATAAATTATATAAATCACCTAATAAAAAGTATTTGAGATAACTAATAATGATATAAGAGACTGCTTCACTCCCCTGGAGACAAAGATTGTATTGAGAGATGTCAGAGGAAAGTTAATATTTTATTTTATTTCAGGTTTTCTTCCTGAAAATTGAGACATAAGTCTAAAGAGAATAGAATGGGAAATATACATTGTAAAAATCAAAAACTTGCAAAATATGCTCAGATAACACTAACCAAAATGTCTTTATTTTTTTCTTTCTCTTCCTTCTTAGTTTTTCTCCTTCCTCTTAGGATTCTTGAAAAGTTACGGAAAGGAGATTAGAAAATAGGCCTACTCAAATTAAAATGTTTGCACATAAAAATTAAGCCTATCTTTAAACATTTCTGAGGAATTTGGCAAGGTTCTGGAGGTAGGGTTGGATATTTTTCTCCTGATATTACTGCAAATATCAACAGAAAAATGACACTAACTCCCTAACCCATTATTTCAGATCTTGCCTTATGACAGCAAATTTTTTTAATTAATTGAGTCAATGCTAAATATCACTCTATAACTTACTCAAGAAATGAGGAATGTTAGTGAAGAAATTTCTAGAGCTACTATATAAGGAAAATTGAATTAAATTGTGCTTTTTATTTGTTGACTTGCTTAATAATTAAGATTTCCAGCAGCAAGTATGAATAAATCTTTCAAATAATGTACTATTAAGTTTTACTAGAATCTCAAGTGAAAAGAACATAGATTTTGTGGGTTCATATCTGATTTAGAATCTGTCATGGGTCAGGGTGAATTTCCTAACTTTTCTTATTCTGTGTTTTTAATGTATAAAATGGGAATGGGAATAACTTCATAGCTTCATTGGATTATGCATGGGAAGTGCTCAGCACAGTGCCTGGCTCACGGGCAGTCCTCACTGACTGGTGATTCTGACAGAAGTTAACCTTTGTGATGTCAGTTCGTCTGTATGCACCTGGCATCAGCACGGCTCAATGGGATTGGTGCTTGGTGACCTTGATAGAGGAGTATTCTCAGATCAAAAGAAATTTGTCAGAGATGACACAGATCTTATTTAACCAGATATATCCTCCTCAAAGTTTGCGAGCATAGGTCATGTATCAGCTAAGTTATTTTATGATAAAATGTCCCGAGCCAAATATTCCTTCACCCCCCCCCCCATCTTAAAAAGAGCAAGCATTTTCAGGGGGCTGTGACTGAATTTCAGAAAAATTTTTTGCATTGTTTTTTATCCTCTTTCTTATCCAAAGACCACAAGCACTGAAAGCCAAAATTGATTGTCTGGATTCCATCATGTTACATTTATTTGTATTTATGCATTTTGTAGAGTGCACTTTTCAACATGTTAGAGTATAAATTCCACTAAAATTTTAAAATTTAACTTATAATTAACATTAAATTCTCTCCCAACAAGTACATTAAATGTATTTTTAAAGCTATTCAAAAATTAAGATGTACCATTTATATGTATCAACTATCCACAGTGAGTGTGTTCCTTATGTATTGCAGACATGTGTTAATAAAATTGTTATGTATTTCATTCAGTAACTGATTTCTATCCAGTTAATTCTATTAGTTTACCTGGGATACTTATGTGTCTTTGCTCACCAAATTTATACTATCCTTATATCTTTTTCTTAGAAGTCCATAATAACCTCTACAGCTAAGGACAATCTATCCTTTCCCACAGCAGGCCTTATATAATTCAGATGGCATGTGTTACCCACTCCCTTGGATGGTGATTTTATATTTTGTGTGTGTTTATATGTACCCAAGAAGACTACATGTTGCTTGAACAGTATAGTGGGCCCTCGAGTTATGACTGGCCTGACATAGAAACAACTTGGCTTATGACCAAAATTTTAATTTTAACTTATGACTGAAGTCTTGAGTTATGACCCAAATGCCAGCTGCTTGTGCTTCCAGATGGTCTCTGATACGGATTTAACCCTTAAAGAGTTCTAGAAGGAACATTACAACATCTTTTCCTGTGTGGAGTTAATTGAGAAATCTTGGGCCAGTGTCTCTCTAAGGACACTGAGTTCTGCCTGTACAAGGAGAGAAACTTTGAAGGCTGTGTAGAGGAGCCTGAGCCTTCAATTTACCAACTTGAGTTACAACCAGCCTTTGAGAACAAATTGATTCCTAAGTCAAGGGTCCACTGGATCATTATCTTTGTATTCTCTGTAGTGCAATACCTCAGAATAGGTTTACAATAAATGTTTATGTATTTCGGTGGTTACCAAAAGGTTAGACAGTTTCTATTAACAAAGTATTTTTTAATTTAAAACCTATGCTATTGCTGCCATGTCATGGAAATAAAGATAAAGGGAAAATATCCTTGCACTAATGCAGACATCAAGACAGATACTTCCATGGATAAGGAAGGACAAAACAAATGAAACAAAACCCCATGAATAACTCTAAATCTCACAGTTCTACACACCACTGTCACCTTGAAATCTGATTTCTGAAGTCAATACCAGCAAAATGACTCCTGAAGAGTGATGACAAGAAGCAGCAAACTGTACCTTGAACTGTTGCCACCTGAGATGGGTGAAAACAGCCACCTTATTCCATGTCTTCTCTGCTTAGATATGGGAATGGTATCAGAAGACAAAGCAGGGACACAGAAGGAAGACTTTTATCCAATCAGAGCATGAAACAAAGTAATAAATAAGAATTAAATTGAGACAAAATATTGGGATAAGGTAAGTCCAAGTATTTTATGTTCCTGAAATTCAACTAAATGTCATCAAAACAATAGCAGTTAAATGGAACACTCAGAAACCAGGATAACTGCAGTGATAGCGAACCCTTTGGAGCTTGCAAAAACAAACAGCCTGCTGCGGCAAGCATACTGTAGGTTCACTACCACTGGTTAGGGCAATCATCTGAAATACAAAAGAATCAACTTCTGCCTTTCAGGAAAATGAAACCACGAGCTATGCTCCTGAAAAAGAGGGTGGCACCAGCATCCCTGAAAATATTTCAGACACCACACCAGCCTCTGTGAGAATAACTTGGCAACTGCCCACCCTCTCGGGTTCATAACATAGCACAACTCATTCCTAAGACAGAATGGATCTGGAGACTCACTAACTTCCCTCAAAGTAAGAATAGGTACATAACAGAGAATTCATCACTAAGGAATATAAAAACAAATTTGATATTTATAGGTAGTTTGAGGTTAAAAAACAAAATAAACAACAAATGGAAAGCAGGAGTGTGGGGCCTTTAAAGAGGAGGACAACTCTTAAAGAAGCCAATGATGCCTCTTACAATACTGATAGAAAATCTATACAAAGACAAAGGACTAAAAACAGTGAGATTTATTCTTTTTGTAATTTATGAAGTATGATCAAAAATATGGTGACTGTTTAAATGAAAGAAAATTATCATAGTAAAGAGACACAATGCCACGAACCCCCCTCACTTTATACACACTGATCCCAACATTCTTGCCACTTTCTGAAGCAGTTCTGGAAGTCCTCTTTCATATCTTTAGTTTCACTGTCGTGGCCACCTTAATGTCCTAAATCAATTCAAAACTTTTACCTTTCATAATGATTTTGACTTTGGAGTAGAGCCAGAAGTGGCTTGATGCCAGAGCTGGTGAATATGATGGATTAGCACACACCATAATATTTTTATTTGACAGAAACTGATGTAAACATATTTAATTTATTCAGAACATTGAGACAGCCACAAAAAGACACTCATGAAAGAGGACTTCCAGGACTGCTTCAGGGAGTGGCACAAAAGATGGGGTAAATAGGACAACGTGTGCCCAGACCCAACCCCGGCCTTCCAGTAGGCAAAGGGTAGAGCGCGCGATGTCGGAATTTGCCTCCTTTCTGGTGACAAATGTCTAACAGAGCCCCGAGATACTCTTGAAGGATCGAACTCGGGAACTTCCGTTTGAGAGGCAGGCAGCAGCATCACTGAGCTAAATCCCCAGCCTAGTCCGCTGCACACAGGAAGGTCTGTGCACGCCCTACCGAGGTCCTGAGTCACGCGGAATACGCCAAATCACCCCGCTGCAGACAGGCAGCCACCTGGTTCCACATTACAAAGACGCAGAGGACACCAGACCACCAGACCAAGGTACTGAGTCCTGCTGCTCCTGGCCCAGAGGTAGGGGCTTCTGAGCTGCCGTCCCACTGCTCCTGGTCCAGAGGAAGGGAATTCCCCGTCACCATCGTTTCTGCTGCTCCCAGCCCAGAGGAAAGGGCTTTTGGGCCACCTTCTGTCCCACTGCTCCTGGCCCAGAGGAAGGGGCTCCAAGGCCACCATCCCTCCCACTGCTCCCAGCCTACAGGAAAGGGCTTTTGGGTCACCATCCATACCACTGCTCCCAGCCCCTGTCCCACTTCACCCAGATCAGAGGAGGTAATCCGTTCAGGTGCTAACAGCCCTCTGCCCCAGTTGAAATGAGAAAACATGTAAATAAGTCTCAAAATCAGACTTCCAGATCAACTACAGCAACCACAAAGGGAAATGAGATGGACCATTCTGATACTCAACAACCTGGACCCACTGAACTGGCAACAAAAGGGGTTCTGGAAAAAAATGAAATCAGAAATAATTTCTCAGATAACAGGAGAAATTGTGCTCCTAGTGCAAGACATGATT